>JAANYP010001617.1:0-176485 GCA_020465985.1 Centrapalus pauciflorus | reverse complement strand
AACCTCGAATCTGGCCTAAGGCCCATTCGAATCTGTCCATCTGACAGACTCGAATCTAGCCCATTCGAATCTAAGGATACATTCGAATCTATCACAGATTCGAATGTCTTCCTTTACCTATTCGAATCTATGGCTACATTCGAATCTATCACAGATTCGAATGCCAAGACTTGTATTCTAGAATCACCTAAGAACTTGTCTTATCAATAACAAAACTAGACTGCTGTCGTCACACTGAATGTACCAACAGACTCCCCCTTGACGATAGCTTCTAGATTTTGTTCATTGATCTTGACAGACTATTTGCTTTAATGACAATGAATGTCGAGATCACCCTTTCTCCTCGTTATCCATGACTGAAGATTCTGAATCGCTTCTCTAACTTAGTCCACGTTCCTTTGAACCACAGCGCTTCTAATACCTCTTAGACTAACCTCTTAAATCTGCAGTACGACCCTTTCTTCTGACAGTTTTTGCAAACACCTCAGCCCAGAATTGTCTTCCTAGATTATACGGTCCTTCTAAGGTAAAATCAGTCACTTCTAACTTCAGAATCTGATTCATCATTTAGAGCAGTCTTCTGCATCTCTAGATCTATCCCATTCTGATCATCATTCATAACACCTTCATCGAGTGATGCATTCAACACTTCGGAAAAAGTTCTAAGTCATCTTTAATTACTCTGACAATGCTCCGGTCAGACCATGTCTTCAGTTACTTCAGTTGTCTCTGAATCCTTGTCTTTCCTATTGTCAGTAGCTACGATCACTAACTCCCCCTGAGGATCAGCAGTGAGAGCCAATATTTGAAAGATCTGCCAGCTCACTACTGTCTTGAAAGATCTGCCCGCTCACTATTCGAGCTATCTTCTTTGACTTGTCAGCTCACTGCTCAGGCCATCTTTTTCGAAGGACAGCTTCTCTATGATTTCTCCACTCTCTACTATTTCTCCCCCTGAGATGGATGATCTTTCAACCAGATGCCAATATAGCCTCCAGATTTGCAATCTGCTGCTACTGATCAGTCTCTGTCTGATCCAACTTGGCATGAAGTTCACAAATCGCCTTTGTCAGTTGAAGAATCTGTAATTCTGTGAATAATCCAAGGCTAACACTGTATAGACTTAATCAACACATGAAACAAGTCATTAGATGTTAGTAGGACATTAAAATCATTATTCAACGATAAAGATAAAATGAAACTCTCCTACTTAAAGTTTTTGAAGGTTTATAGCGTAAACCAAACACGAGAACTAAGTTCGAGAGAAACTATCATTACCTTTGTTTAAATAGTCCCAACCTCGTAAGTTTTGAAAAACTTTGAACAATTTTCAACTTTTTCAACACTTAAATGAAAATTTTGAAAGTCTTTGAATAAAATTCAACTTTTTCAACTTTTTCATGTAATGGAGGTTTACAACCTTTGCAGAACCAGTCACACTAAGCAACAGATTTTCACGCAATATTTGTTTATTCAACCAATCATGCATCATTAGAAACTTTGACCTTTATCCTACTGAAGATAAAAATAAAATAAAGTAAAATTAATTTTAAACTTAAGCTACTCTAACCTACACTAAATAGTATATTTTTGGCGAGAATAGTCAAAGAAAGATTCAATCAGATAGCGATGTCTGATACTAACTTTCAGTACTTAAACTTTCACACTTAGGAATTTTTGATTCCTTTGATTGTTTGTTGTGACATACCTATTTAGCCGATTGTTGGTATTTTATCCTGTTAAACATTCTACATTTAGGAATATCCCTTGGCCTTTTTATTTATCAGGAAATTATCTTACGTGACTCAGACATAGACATACTTTTATGATCAAGGCACACAGACAAAAATTCTAACTTGTTGGTATTTGCAAACTTTCTTTAAAAGACAAACATCGGACACAGGTCTGTATTCTCATACAACAAAGTGTCTTAGTTCGACTTAAGGTTTATTTTTAAAGTTAGCAGATAGCGGTGACAGGTCTGTACTGACGTACAACAAAGCGACATGTCTGCTAACCCGAATCTAAACAGAGACAACAGGTCTGTACTTACGTACAACAGAGTTGCATGTTTTCGACTCTCAGTTTTACATGATATTTCTATTCTTTCCATTTTCAGATGCATTTGATGTTGCCATACATCCCCAGAAAGTTCGCATACCTCATTTAGACTCAATGTTTGTATGTCTTGTACATAAAAATTAAGACCGATTGGTCGTACATCTAAGTTAGTGACACGCTTGACTTTTTCTAGAATATTTTATTAGCCTTGAGATTCCCTATATGTATTATGCCTACCAACACATCAAACTAAATAAAGTATAACACTTAGAGTTTAGTTGCATTATGTGTGAAAGCCTAAACACTTAGAGTTTGTAACGACGGTGCTAATTTTCGTCACTTTGAACCTATGCATCTAAGACTTAACTCAATTTTCTGATATTCTCTTCTTTTTGTATTTTTGTTTTGATTTTCATAAATAATAATAAGCTAATAAAGTAACTTACTAACTTACTATAAAAAGAAATAAAATAGCCTAAGGTCAAGTTACTTTGGATTACACATGCCATTCAGTTGAACTAACAACCCAAAGCATGAACTAACAAACGCTTTTGTGACTAGATTCGCATTGTTTATACAGACTGACACAACTGACACACCTTACATGTTTCCCTTATAACTTCTCACTTTGGTCTAAGGACCCAGAAAGCATACCTGGTGTTTCGTCCTTTGTACCCCTGTCCTGTATCAAGAGAAACCACTATCCATAAACCATTTGTCATTAGGATCTGTAGCTAACTCCTGCACACTAAACAAGAAAAGTTAGTTATCACGGGGGACCCAAGCCATGACTGACTTGGTAATACCATCCTCATCCACAAACTTGAATTCTTTCAAATACCCATCTCTCCTTTCAGGTGACTTGGATTTTTGATTGAGAATCTGTTGTGAAGCTGAATGATTAACATCCATTCTCGACCTTTGTATTTGTCTTTTCGGTTCAGCCCTTGAATAATTTCTGTTATAGTACATTTCAGTCTCATAATTCCGGGCTCTACCTGGTGTCGTATCCTTATTAGGAGAATTAGACCTAACTAGAGTGTGACTCCTCTTAGGTGAATTTTTCCTAATAATGGTATGGGGGCCAGACATTGATTGACTAGAAGATCTATTCGGGGAATTAATCCTAAGTCCGTCATTTTGTCTAAGAAACACCGATGATTGACAACTACCTATACGTGACACCTCAACGGAGTTCTTCTCAGAAACTCGAGAACTACTCCCGCTCGCATCACTAGGCATTGTTTTTAAGATTTGCTGCTCTTGTTTCCCTATGTTTAATGAAGACTCTGACTTTTTGTAGGGACAACCTGAAACAACATGTCCTTTCTCATGACACTTAAAGCAAGACATCTTGTCAATAGATTTCTTATAGGCACTCTTTGACCTAGGTGTCTTACTAATGCCCTGATTGTCTGTATCAACAGCTTGTTTTAACTCCCCTTTGTTAACATTGCTTACAGTATTTTCCTCTTCTAGGTTTGAAATACAACTAGACTGAACACACTGTACTGTTTGTCTAACCTGAGGAGTAATTGAAGATACTTCATAGGACTCAGTTACCTTGACTACCTCTGAGTTAACCATATCATTGGTCTCATCCTCAGCAGTAGGTACACGATTGCTATTGGCCTCATCAACCTTAGTACTAGACTCAGCTAATTCCTTATCTCTAAGAGAGATCTCTTTGGTCAGTGACTCTACATGCTCATAAAGTAGTTCATTCCTGACACTTTGTTCAATCAATTTGTCATTCAGAACTAGTAAATCTTGAGCATCATTTCTCAGTTTGGCCTGAAGATCTTCCTTAATGTCTAATAAATTAGCATTATCTGATTTTAAGGATTGAATTTGAGCAGTCATAGATGAATATGTTTCTAGTACTAAATTCAATTTATCATTCAAAGTAGTACATAAAGCACATAAATCATGAAAAGTAGAAGAGTTTAGAATTACCTGTTTCCGATCAGATTTGATATTGGCCATCTGAGCTGCAAACTCCAGCGTAGTTAGCTCCTCAGCAATTTCCAGCACCAAAGGTTCTGAATCAGAAAATTGTGTATCCTCTTTCTCTTCCTCTTCTGCTCCCGTACTTCCAGTCTCTGTGACTTCAGCCATGAAGGCTCTAGCATTAGTCTCTGGATGTGTACTCCAATCATATGTGCCATCTAACTGTCTGTTAGACCCCACATTAGCAAGTAAACCAGCCACTGAACCCTGATTCCCTGATCTTTGATTCCCTGAACTGGCTAACTGCTGACGTCCTAAGTTCTGATGATTATCAATCTTAGGTCTTTGACACTCTCTCGCAAAGTGTCCCAACCCCTGACAGTTATAACATCTAACTTTTGACTTATCTAATCCTACATTGTTCACACTCAGACTTCTTCCTGTTCTTTTCATGAACCTTTTCAATCTCTGTGTGACCATAGCCAATTGCCATTGTAGGTCCATTTGTTCTAAGTCATCCGGATCCACCTGATCATAATCTTCTTCCCATAAAGCTGGATCAATTATTTTCCCTTGAATACAATTCCCGTAAGCCGCTACAAACGATGCTAGAAGCTTCAGTTGCTCCTCTGCAGTTTTAGCACTCATTGGCATTTTTGTGTATCCCTGAGACGATGATCCTGAAGTAGATGCTTGTGGCTGCTCATCTGGTCCACTAAACCCTATGAAAGCTCTACATTGTGCTTCCTCTGGCTCAGCTGGTGACGCAGTTTCTCCTGTGAAAAACGCTGTAGCTGTCTTCATATCAGCTGTCACTGAAGGTGTTGATTTTCCGAAATACATTGCCGGATTTTGGACTTGTTCATAATCCGTTTCAGCCTTCAATAACTCGAAATGATATGCCCTCAGCGTTCCCACTACATCCTCCAACGATTGAGTATAGTACTTATCCTCATCAAGCTTAATCATAGCCACATACATCGCCCATTTGGCGGGTAAGGCATCCAAAAGCTTGTTATTCTTTTCTGTGTCGCTATACTCAATGTCGTGACTTTCAAGCTCTGTTAATAGATGATAAAACCGAGTGATAGTATCATTCAATTGTTCATCCTTTAACGCCTTGAAGATTGCGAACTGTTGTTTTAACAGCTCTGTACGCTTTCTCCTAACCCGAGGATTTCCCTCACACCTTTTCTCAAGCGACTCCCAAAGTTCTTTTGATGTCCTCTGAGTCCGGAATGTGTGTAGAATATCTTGCGGTAACGCCATTCGGATTAAAGAAAAAGCTTTGTTTTCGGCTTCAAATACTTTCTTGTCATCCTCTTTCATCATCTGGTATGACAAGACCTTTTGACGGCCTTCAACTTCAGATACTGGTGGAATGTACCCTTCATCGATGCACACCCACATGCGCATATCATTGAATCGTACAAAATCTGTAAATCGATCCTTCCACCAGTAATAGTCCTCAACTTTCATCAGCTTAGGCGGTGCATTTGCCTTCCCAACTTCATGATCCATCTCAAGGAATTTCTGAAGAGTTGACATCTTTTCTAGCTGATTGAATTTGAACTTAATTAATTTAATTCGAAACTGATTTAGATTAACTTATTCGAATCTAGATAGATTCGAAACTAATTAATATTAAATCTTTTGAAATTAAATTCGATTAAGTCTTAAAAGTCAATTAGATTCGAAATAATGTCAGATTCGAAGAACTCCTTAGATTCGAAGTTATGTCAGATTCGAAGAACTTCTTAGATTCGAAGATACTTAGAATCGAAGGCACAGCAGAGTCGAATGACAGCAGATTCGAAGCACAGAATCGAAACAGTAACAAACTCGAAATAAACTCGAAGCAACACAGATTCGAGATCCAATTCGAATGAAGTAACAGATTCGAAACAACACAGACTCGAAACACACTGAAATTGACTCGAAAGGAGCGTATTTTGGTTAGACTCGAGACTAGAGAGAAACCCTAATTACCCCTATAGATTCGAGCGCCGCAAACTCGAAAAACGGCTAACACTTTGATTTTTTGACGTTTTACAGATTAAATCACTATTTTTCAAACGAAAAATAATGATTTCGACCAAAAACGTGAAAAACGACAAAGTGTTTCCCGAATATGAATTTGCTAAGCTCAAAAACACGTTTTTGAGAGCAAAACCGTCCAACTAGCGTCAAGAAACCTAGAATGTATCTGATGAACACGAAGAACACCAAGAACACTCCCATTCGAATCTAAGGATACATTCGAATCTATCACAGATTCGAATGTCTTCCTTTACCTATTCGAATCTATGGCTACATTCGAATCTATCACAGATTCGAATGCCAAGACTTGTATTCTAGAATCACCTAAGAACTTGTCTTATCAATAACAAAACTAGACTGCTGTCGTCACACTGAATGTACCAACAAAGACTCAGAACTCAATCGCTTCCACCTTAGATTTGCTGCATATGGATCTCTTTGGTCCAATCAACAAAAGGAGTATAGGTGGTAGTTGGTACTGTTTAGTTATTACTGATGATTACTTGTGATTTTCTTTGGTTTTATTTCTAGGTACAAAGGACGAGACAACAGGCACGCTGATTGGGTTCTTAGACCAAGTTGAGAACTCATACGGGGGTAATACGTTACGTATTAGAAGTGATAACGGAACATAATTTAAAAATGAATTAATTGGTGTATATTGCCTAACTAAACGCATAGTGCATCAATTTAGTATGTCTATGATATTTTAGAGCGCTTCGGGATGGAAGGAACAAAGCTTACGGCACACTTCAGTACTCCTATACAAGTCAATCATAATCTCTGACCGTGTACAAATAGTGATACTGATGTGGATCCGACTTTGTATCGGGCCATGATCGGTTCACTCATGTATTTAACTGCTTCAAGACCTGATATAATGTTTGCTGTTTGTATTTGTGCCAGGTTTCAAGCTAACCCCAAGGAGATGCACATGAAAGCTGCGAAGCGGATTCTGCAATTCTTGAAGTCGAAACCGAAGCTAGGACTTTGGTATCATGCTGATGGAGATCTGGAATTGGAAGCTTACAAGAAATCAGACAAAGGAGGGTGTAGCTTGAACAAAATGTCAATAATGGGTGGTTGGAGACTGGTGTCCTGGCAATGCAAGAAACAAACTTCGATAGTCGTGTCAATGTGCGAGGCCGAGTATGTAGACGCTGGTAGTTGCTGTTCACAGGTTCTGTGGATTCAACAATAATTGCGGGATTACTGTTTGACTTATACTCATACTCCCGTTAGAATAGACAATCAGTCCACAATTGCGATAACAAATAATCTGGTAAAGCACAGTAAGACTAAGCACATAGACATAAGACATCATTTAATTTGTGACTATGCCGAGAAAAACCTGCTTAAATTGGTAAAAGTTCCAACGGAAGACAACAATGCTGATCTCATCACAAAAGCATTTGATAGATCACACTTCGAGTTGTTAGTCCAACTAAATGGAATGCGTAATCCGGAGTAACCTGACCTCAGTAGATTTTATTCTTTTTAACATTTTTTTCAACTATTAGTTTATCTTATTAGTTACTGTACTTAAAAAGAAAAACAAAAGAAAAAGAAATAAACGAATAAAATTTTCAAAAAACGAGAATATTAAAAAATGAGAGAAGTCTTAGAGTCTAAGGTTCAAAGTGACGAAATTTAGCACAGTCTAACAAACTCTAAGTGTTAAACATTCACAAGTAATGCACTAAAAATTCTAAGTGATATATATGTTCTTGTCTGATATATTGGTAGACATAAATCATGAAGGATTTCCTAAAAGCTAATAAAACAATCAAGGAAATGTCATAGTGTAACTAACTTAGATGTATGACTAAAAGGTCTTAATTTCTATGTTAGAGGCCCACAGAAAATTATTATTTATGAGGTATGCAAATTAATCTAGGGGATGTATGGCTTCATCAGAATACATCTTACACAAAGAGCAAGTTTTGTAACGTAAAGAAAGTCAAAACATGTCGCTTTGTTGTACGTGAGTACAGAGTTGTCACCGTTGTTATGATTTAAACTAGCAAGATATGTCATTTTGTTGTACGTAAGTATAGACCTGTCACCGCTGTGTAGCTAAAATAAAAGAAGTATGCTCTACCCTAAGACAAACTAAAACACTCTGTTGTATGTAAATACAAAACTGTGTCCGACGTTTTCCTTTAATAGATACTTTCCAAATACCAAAAAGTCATAATCATTATATGTCTACCTTGATAATAGAAGTATGTCTAAGTATGGGACACATAAGGTAGTTTCTTGATAAATAAAAATGCCAAAGGAAAATCCTAATTGTTGAGTGTTTAAGTGGACAAACATACCGACAATCGACTTGGTGTGTATGTTACGACATACAACCAAAGGAATAAAAAATTCCAAAGTGTGAAAGTGCAACACTGAAAGTGCGTTGATAAAGCTATCTGATTGAACCTTCTATGACACTCTCGCAAAAAGATTTAGTTAGTGTGTTTTTATCTTTAAAAATTCTGCAATTGAATTTTACTTTATTTTATCTTATTTTATTTTAGTTTATTTTATTTCAAATTAGTTTAATTTAATTTGGTTCATTTTATTTTTAAATAAATAGGATCAAGGTCATTTACCAGGATTAATTTTAGTTGGAGAAATAAAATTGCGTGATAATCTGTTATGCTTAGTTTGAGAGGGGTCGTAAAGTTGAAAAAGTTGAAATTTTTCAAAGTTTTTCTAAATTTTCAGTTAAGTTCGAAAATGCCAAAGTTCGAAGCACAACTTTAAACGAACTTAAGCATGCTTCGAACTTGTCTCATCTAAGTTCGAGACATAGTGAGGATATTAATAGGTCAACAGTAGTCATTTAATTCACTAACTTTCGAATTTATACCTCACGAACTTAAATTGGCGATCGAACTTATTGAAGCGATTACGAAGTTGTCGGCCTTTTCGAATTTGCTTACTGTTCTAGGAAGATCCAAACACTCCATCTCGAATATACATTTGGGTTTGGTTGTTTAGTATCACAAATCACTAAGTAAGTGATGTTTTGGACTGTTTTTATGGTTCAAAATCGAAAATTGTGAGTTTAACATAACCGAAAACTAAGTATTCAATATACAAAGTTTAGGGTTATAAAATTTGTAATAAATCATCAATAAACTTAATTAGAACCTATTGAGCTAGATTCATCGGTCATTTAAGTCTAAAAGGGTTTAAATCATGAGTTTGATCTTAACATTGCCGACTTTGAACTTATTCTACATGTCTTGAACTTGGCGAGTCTACGAACCTAGATCAACATATCTACAAGTTCGTAGACTAACGAGTTATAAGGAATTACATGAATTTATTACTATGTTCGAAGGTCATCAGACTGTTCGAACTTAAGTAAGTTCGATTGGATCTTTTCTCAAACTTATTAATAAGTTCGAAGGTGATTAAGTTCGTTCGAACTTATTAACTTCGAATAACTTCAAAAATTTTCCAAAATTGATTTTTTTATTTAAGAAATTGTTGTGTGTGCAGGAATGACAGATCATGTTTTATCCATAAGAATAATATGATCATCATCATAGACCTCCAAGCGGCTGAGGCGCAGCAATACAGACAAATTTTGGAGTTTTTGACCCGCTCAAGGATTGCATATGTGATAACTCACAACCCAACGCTTATACTTAAATATATCGGACAGTTTTTGGGAACTCTGCTCGTCGATAGTTCCGTAGTGCCTCCGGTTTTGAGGGCTAAAGTTAATGGAAAAGGGATTTCATTTTCAGCAGCAAATCTGAGGGAAATTCTACAGTTGGGGTCAGCAGACCGAGAAGATGGTCCGACAGATTTCCCAGCGACTATAAGGCAATTGGCCTTTCAGCGAATGGGCTATGCTCAAGATCTGGCAAAGGCCTCTTACGTAAAGAGTGGTCTAATAGGCCAGTGGCGATATCTGATGCATGTTATGCTGGTTTGTTTTGCGCCAAAGAAGGCAGGTTTCGACACCATGACATCCAAATTACAATATGGGATGATCTCATTGGTGTATAACAAGCCATTTAGTTTCTCGGGCTTCTTTTTTGGAGAATTCGTCCATCAAATAACTGCGCCAGCCAGGGAATGATTTTTGTTATATCCTAGGTTCGTGAAGATGATCATCAGACATTTTTTTTTTGCCAAATCTGTCACCTTTGCCAGAAGTCGTTGTTGTGGCAACAATTGATAAGCACGTTTTTGCTGACTGCCAGACCAATAATTCAAGAAGGGCATAGCAAGTTAGGGCCCATATGACTCCTTTGTTCATAGCTATTATAGATCCAGAGTTTGTGGCACTGAATATTGATGATTGGATTGATAATGAGCCTCAACTGCAAGCACCGGTTGCTCAAGCACTTATCTCTCAAACAACATCGGCACCTGTGGCTACCACATCACTAGCTCAGGCTGACCCAATCCAAGAAACATTAGTAGAAATATTCGCTCAAGGAGCAGTGGCACAAGAGTCCATTATAGAGGAATTAATTCAAGATATTCTTTAGCCGCCGGAGGCCACGGGCAACATTTTTGAAGATTACGAGAATTACTAGCCAAAACCATCACAAGTGGATGTGGAGCCTGCATCTGATGTAGACTCAGACATTGAGCGACATATAAGGGAAGCTGCAAACCCTCCACTTCTTTTGATACTCTTGGTACTCGGATCATAGTACGGCCTCAAAAAGTTCGTCGACCAGCATTCACACTTCAAGATGAGGACAATAGAGACGAAGATTTTGTATTAGAAGAAGAGGCGTTGGTTGCGAGGCAACAACAGGAGAAGCGCCAACGCCTAGCTCAAGAAGGGCCGTCAACATCATCCGCAATTCCATCATCAACCACTGCCACACCTCCATCAGCATCAACATCAACAACGACAGAAGCCCAGGCCTTCAATCAACTAAAAGCAAAAGTTGATTTCCAAACAGTCTAAATTTTCCAGCTATTGAAAGCCGTCAGTGAGCTACAGCAAAACAATGCCCTATTAGATCAAACCAACGCAGAGTTACATAAGACTGTGGTGACTCAACAAGATCAGATAGCTACACAATAGGCCCTCCTAGAGTAGATTTTGAAAGATCGTGCTGCTCAAGGGGGAATAGTTGTAAAGGTGATGAGTTGAGGGGGAATCATAGAGAGGATGAAGGAGATGACCCTGGTGCACAACAAAAAGATAGTGAGCTAGCAGATTTTTGCCAACAGACTGCTCAGCAAGTTGATTTGCAGGGGGAGCCTGGATCATCAGGCTTAGGCTCGGACAAAGATAAAGATAAGGCTCCCGAAGCTTCAGAAAGTGTTCAAGATGAAATGATTAGAGCCTTGGTCGGGTTAGAAGACGATGATGTAAGATTTGATTTTGAAGATGACTTGGATCAGGAAGACCTTGAGGAATGAGAATTTATTCCAGAAGATATACCTTATTGGAAGTCAGATGATGAGATTGTGATGAACGAAGATGATGACGCTGATGAGATGGTAATTCAGAAGCAACCTATCACAGAGGTATATACAAATGAAGATCAGAGCGTGATAGACATAGAATTGCTTATATCTGCCATAGATGTTGAATCGAAATCTGAAATGCCTGATAGGGAGCTTGCAAAAGAATAAAAGAGGAAACTGTGGTTCAGGGCAGAAGAGAAGAAAAATGACTTGGCTATGAAAGAGAAGATGGAGATGCCAAGTCCAGGGAAATTGTCAGGTAGTATCCTTAGCTGGTTCTATGATAGACAACTGAAGCTGTTTATTCTAAAAAGAAAAGACGGGCTACAATATCTAAGAAGAAGCCTGAAGGACTTCAATTCTTTACCAAAGTGTGAAATTAAAGCCTTAGCCTGGAAGGAGTTAATCAACATTGGAGAGGGGAAGTCATTGCAAATATCATCAGAAGGGAAGGTCGACATAGAAAGTTTGAAAGGCTGAATCCGAGGATAGGCAAGCGGGTCATGGACAACACAAGAATAGATCCATTAACAGGCAGTCCTTGGATGAAGATACACTACAAGCCAGTCAGATGTCTGAAGAGGGTTCCAGTGAAACAAATGCCACAAGATGTTCTAGGTGACCTTATGTGGTGGTATGTGGACAGCGAGACTGGAGAGGTAGTAGTGGAAAACAAGGAAGAAAATGTGATTTTTTAGAGTATACGATCCCTTGCACCTTGTCAATCTATGTAAAGATGACCAGCATAAGCTTCATGGTTAGGGAATCTCTTTTGATGAGACTTTGAAATCTGAAGATAGGAAATATCAGAAAGTTGTCCAAGTTTGTGTTGAGCAGGGACTTCATGCTGGTAGCAGTTTAAATAAGCCTAGTTTGGTAGATTAATGAATATCTAACTAGAAGCTATCGTCAAAGGGGAGTCTATTGGTACACCTTGTGTGACGATAACAGTCTAATATGTAATAGATAGTCATATGTAATAGATAAGGCTTTATTAATACGAGTCATGTGTGTTTGTTCATGATTGTGTATGATGTCTACATTTGCATGTTAAGATCATGATTGTGAAGATAAGTTCTTGAAGTGAGAATAAGTTCGTACAGGCATAGGTCACGAACTTAAGTCACACAACACGAACTTAGCTAGCCTAAGTTCTTATGTTCTTGGGCTTGAACTTGTAAGTTCGTGGGTCAGGGCCTTGAACGAACTTATATGTTATACTATGAACTTAATCAGTTAATTTCAATGACTTTCGGAGAAATAGGATTTCAGAGCCTGTATCAGTGCACGTACGAGCTAGAAAGAATTTCCGAGAGTTTTTGGAGCAATACATCGTGTGGGGTCGGTATCCTATCGGCTAGCATCGTGTTTGGCTCCGTGTTCCGCGCGTGATCGAATTTGTTAAGCGTCTAACGAGGATTTCGCACTCGTTGGACGACGTCGAGCCTTGATCAGATCCATAGACATGGTGACCTTACAAAACAATCAAATAAAAAACTGGTAATAATTGAGCAATATTGCTCGAAATCAATACTAGATTTATTATCAATGATTATGGGATAAAAAACACATAAAAATAGTAGATTTAATTAAGATTAAGAAGAAAAACCGCGGGTTTTTGGAAGGACAGCGATGAACACAGCTATGAACACCAAGAAATCAGTTGAAATCATCTTCCGTTGCTCTGATACCAATTGTTAATTCGTCCCAATCAATAATATTTGCACTCACACCAATAAACAATAATAAAATTATTCAAACAAAGAGAATAAAGCACTCATTGTTGCATGAACAATGTAAGAGAGAAAAGTGAAATCAGCAGCCGCTTTTTTTTTTACAATTTAGAATAATGAAAACGTTGTGGGAAACCCTAGGCGGTTTTCCTTAAATATTAAACCAAGTTTGAAGGGTTTACAAACTAAACCCCTCAACTTGTAAATAAAAAAAATAACTTACAAATATAAGAAATTAAATTACATGGAAATAAAATGCAACTAGCTATTATAAAATAGGATCCATAGGATTGAAATTTAAAGTGTAACAGTTTTCCAAAAAGCAAAACTGTGCTACCATGTCCACAACTGAGGCTGAGTATGTTCCGGCTGCAAGCTGTCGCTCTCAGGTACTATGGATGAGAACTCTATTACATAATTATGGATTTTCCCTTACTAATCATCCATTCTATTGTTATTCAGGAAGTGTGATGGCTATTTCATGCAATCTCGTGCAACACTCGAGAACAAAACCCATAGACCTCAGGTATCACTTAATCAAATACCATGTAGAAAGGGGACAATAGAATTGTATTTTGTCGGCACAGAATTTCAACTGGCTGATATGTTTACTAAGGCTTTAGACGAACCTCATTTTCACTTCTCAGAATCCCAAATTGGCATGTTGAATCTACCCTCAAAATTGATTATCAGATATTTTCAATAGTTAAGTTTAAAGTTATCCTCATAGCTGAAGCTTCTTTATTTTAAAGACCTCTTTAATTCAACTAACGGGAAGCTTCGCAAAATTGTCTTCTGTGTTCGTTTATCTACCTACATTTTTAACATTGGTAAAACTAATAACTACTACATGTAATGTTAAATTTGAGTGAGAAATGTCAATATATCCAGGTCTGATGGGCTTTCTGTATTTCTTTGGGGATAATTAGTAAAATTAGGATATACATATTTATTTGAGGGTGAGTATTTCCTCTTTTACATGTTTACCCACATTTTACAAAAATCTTATGTGTACGCTTGTAGGGGGAGAAAGGAAGAATTTGTTATTATTATATCTATTTTTATTAGTGTCTGGAAAAACAAAAAAAAGACTTTATTTTTGTTTAAATTTTAACTTTTGAAAAATCACAAAAAGATTTTATTTTTGTTTTAGTTTGAAAATTTTACAAACCCAAAAAGGATTTTCTATTATTTTGCTTAGTTCCAATTTTTTTTAAATTACCAAAAATATTCTAATTGGCGTTTACTTTTTCTTTTTGTTCATGTTTTTTTCTAATTTAGTTTGGTTAAATTTTTTATTGTTTCGACCCAATTTTAACGCTAACCCGACCCACCCATATTGCATATAAGGGGGTCGGGTGTCACAATTGTTCTTCTTCCTCTTCTTCTTTCTTTATTCTCGTTGATGACACACACACCACCACTTTCACCATTTTTCATACCTCAAATCTTCATATCTGTTGCATTTTTCTCGTGTTTGAAGTTGTTTCCTTTTATTGTTGCGATCAGGTAACAATTCCAACCATTTATTTCCTTCCTTATCATGCATTTATGTAGATTTTAACTCAACTATTAAAATAGAGTTTTTCACCTACTTTTGGTGATTTTTTGCTTAGATTTAGTTGTTTTTACTAGTTTTCGTTAGTTTTAAAGTTGCTCGCCTCAAAATTGCGAGCTAGGATATGTTTTTGTAGGTTATTTTGAGCGTTTTTACTTTTTTTTTCCCGCATGCATGCATGTTCATGTTCTTGTCTGTCCTCATTTTTATCTAACAAGTGTAACTTCGGATCATCCAAAGTTCACATGACACAAAGGAACTTCGGATGACCACATCCGAAGTTCCATGCACACGTGCACTTACGTAGATAAGTGATACTGTATACATCATCTGAACTTCAGACCATCTTATGTTCGGACCCCTTCTATTGGTTGTTTATTAGTTAGTTATTTTTCTAAGTATTGGGTCATGGACGTCATTCGAACTTCAAACCATCCGAAGTTCAGACCCCTTAGTTCTTTTTCTTCTTGGATCATTTTTCAATGAGTTCATATGAACTTCATATTATACGAAGTTCGGACCCTTTGTGTGTGCTTTTAGTCTAAGTACTTAGGGTTATCACTCCATCCGACCTTCGTATCACTAATAATATTGGGACTTCATCCGAGTGTCGACATATCCAAACTTCGGATGAACTTTGATATGATTTATTCTAAGTCCACTTTCAACCGAACTTCATGTCCATCCGAAGTTCGGATCCATATGAACATCGGACCACCCTGGATCCGAAGTTCCATACTTGTAAACTTTTTATTTCATTATATTTTAAAAAATTTTCCAAAAATATAATAAGTTCAGTTGAAGTTTCATCATTTCTTTCATAATATTAGTATCTTAGTAAATGTTAACATTGATCTAAAAATGATTCACTTTAGATATCATATTTCAATATTCATACTGATTTACGAAAACCCGATGTTGTAAACAACAGTTACTAACATGCTTTAATTATTATCTTAAAGATATATGAAAACTTTGATTCCCAGTATATTTTGCACTCAAACACAATAATCAAACAATTTGTATTAAGAAAATGAAGATTACAAGAGAGAATTTTGACACTCAAGAACGCACAAAGTTGGTGGAGGCTAGATAGAGGCTCCTTTGTGTCTTCTTCTAAAACCCTAAGAGAACAATATTATTTATACCTAAGATTACTTTGGGGGTTTGTCCAAACACTCCCCTTAAAGTCTTGGAAATTAAGATTCCCTCCAAAGTAATTATTCCTAATTGTAAATTGAACCTAGACTTTTATTATATTTAACTATACACTATTTTAGGGCTAACAATCTCTCCTTTAGTGTATAATTAAATATTTACAATTAAGCGCAATTACACAAGCTTGAATTACAAGAAATAAAATTTCTAACAATCTCCCCCTTCTTGTAATCAACGCTTGTATTATTCTGAAGTCTTGGGCTCTAAACTCTGATCTCTGATCTTTGAAGTAACTCTGATCTCTGAACTTTTAAAGTGTATCATTGATCTTCTTCAGATGACTCTCCCCTTAAATGTTTCAGATCGGTGACTCTCCCCTTGCGTTTAGTAGGTCTTTCAAAACATTTCAACTCTTTTCAGAACATTCTCCCCCTCATGATGATCATGAGAATTATGATCATCATGTAATCACTTTAGCTCTCCCCTTCATATGAATAACCTCAATGTGTCTTCAAATCTTCTTTCTTTGTCGAAGTAGATGATTACAGACTTAGAAAGAAAATATTACATTTAAGAACATTACAGACACAGAAGTACTTATCTCTTTCATGTTACAAACTCAATCATTAACTCTCCCCCTCAATAACAGAATATAAACATTACATCATAAAATCCATTCATGGCTTTGCAACCTGAACAAATAAAAGAGAATGAAATCATTTGTAAGTAACATTCCAGTTCCACATAGGAGTTCTGTTTGCATAATAGACTAAGTCTATGTGACCTACGTTCAGCGCTGGCGTGACTTTAACACTGGTAGGATTTCCAAATAATCATCATGAAATCCTATATCATGAAAGAATCACTCATATTTCTTCCGGCTTTGTCTCGGTAGGCAAGGTGTTTATAGTCACGCAGACTGTAGACTTTGTGTGTCCTAAAAGTGTATAACATTAAGCTCTAGACTCAAAGTGCATCAACTGAAGTCGGAGACCGGAGAGGATGTCTTCCTTGTTTCAATATCATCCAAATGATATGTCGATAGAGTATGTGATATAACTCCGTGTGAATTGAAACAGAAGTCTTTTAAGAGACAACTGAGTAGCTAGGGAGGTTAGGTGCATGCGTCACTGGGTCAATGACGTCTTGTTCAATACCTAATTTCAACACATGGAATTTGGTAGCAGATGTAGGAAACCCAGCAGACTGACACGGTGTTGGTAGAATTTGTCTTTTCTTTTAATCCTTTCTCACCCCTCAGCTCTCGTCATTTTTCAACTGAACTCCCTCCGTCTCACTTTTAAAATACAATGATAGATAGAAAGCATAGCATTGTTAGTTCATGATGCACTCCCATCTCCTTTCAATAACCCCTCTTAATTGCATTTTATCTATGCTCAACCTTGTTAGTACTCCATGGTAACTAACATTCCTCAACTATTTGACCTAAGAACCCTTACTCACACCAACTAAAGTGGTTTGCTCCTTGGGTAGGTCTTCCGGCTCTGGTTTAGACCATTGGAACGATATATATATGCCTAATCACATATATTGGGCATCATTGGAGTCGGCATGATATCTTGAAAGATATATCAGTGAAGCTCATGGGGTATTTCAGAAGATGGATAAGAGTTGAATGAAATATCTTGGGAAGTTTGAGAGACTGTATGAGAGAACTTTAATAAAAAGTCTGATATGAGATTTGGAAATTAATCAGACTATCATGAAAGAATTAGCTTGGATGGAAGAAACTTGATGTATTAGAGAATTAGAATATGTGGGAGAAAGCGGAATATTTGAGAGAATCTCAGGAAGAATGAGATCAAGATCATCACGAAGATTAAATCAATTAATCTTGGTGGAAATTTATTCAATCAGAGAATCAGATTATTCTAACAAAACATTTTAAAGTGTGCATTAGAGTATTCATAATGCTTACACACTTTTCGTTAAGATGTCATATTTAAAGCGCATCTGAAACTCCCCCTGCAAATAAGAACAGTATCAGTGAAACATTAAATGTTATGAGTGAATTTCAAGAAGGAAACTCAAACTCAAACTCAAACTGAAACTGATAAGCATAAAATGTAGAGAAAATTCTAGAGAAGTCGAGAGTACAAAGCTGAGTGTTGACAACACATCTATGATCAGTAAGTAAGAATACAATATGTCCACAATCTAACATATATAAAAAGGCACATAATGTACATGTATGTATGTATGTTTGTTAGAATGTGTTAACCCTTCATCACATATAAAGGAAATGGAATGCCTTTTTTTCTATTAGTTGAAGGAATGGATTGTACATCTTGGATGTCATGTGATATCCTGCAAATTGGAATATGTAATAGGAGTCAGAATGGGGGAAGAAAATTTTTTTTATTTTTTTGTATAACACTTAACACACACCCATTTAATCCTACTCCTAAATCTACACATTTGTCTACAATGAGACTCGAACTCCCAAACTTGACAACAAAGTACATGAGATCTCCATGATATTCTTTTTAAGTGTAGCCACCATTGAAGTTATCAACTAAGTCAGCATGTCATAAAAAATTCTTTTTGTCGATTAGATAAAAAATTAATGCATATGTTCATTCTTTGTAACCACATTCTGGTATTCAAAAAGCTATAAGATTCTATGTTTGATTATTCCCATAGATATATTATTTTATAAAGATGGGAAAAATTTTGCAAAAGGTTAACATAATGTAGCTACATTTCTACTTTTGTTAACGTTCTACTAAAATTATGTAAAGGGTAGAATCCTTTTAGAAAGAGAAAAAATTTTGAATTCTGGTTTTAGACGTTTTTAATGGTAAAATGTCATAAAAAGTGTGACTAGAAATCATCCTTTCCATAACCTTTTAAATATACATTAACTGTTTAAATAGTATGTTACCTTTCTGCACAATTTTAAAAGTGTGTTATGCATTATAGAATTTCATATTAGGTATGTTTCCTTCTTTGTAACTTTCCGCAAACAAGAAATGGATGTTATTTACCATGAATGCGCAAAACAACGTTTTCATTATTTAGGATTTATATCGATGTCTTTTTTCATGTTTTACGTTACACATGGCTAAATTCTTGTAGTGTATTGATGTACCGCTAGCACACCTAGGTTTTAATATAAAATAAAGAACGAGACTAAGTAAGCTGCAACTAGCGGACAAATAGGCAAGAATTACCTATCGTTTGCTAGTATCGCTTAGGTAAGTTCGGGTTGTCGAACTCAGGGACACTTGGTGGATAATGAAAGTACACCGTCAGTTAACGGTTAGCTATGATTGAAATTGATTTAAAATGTGTATAAGATAAATGTTGACATAAGATCTTTCGCAACGACACACACCGTCAGGAAAGGAGATTAAATTCTTGGAATTTTGACAAAGGGGAATATGTAATCAAATGGGATCACTCCCCCCGAACAACGGATGATTAATTGAAAGCGCAGATTGGATAATATGTCGAAGTGATTCCAACGAAACAACCACACAAATCTCCAAAGTATGGTTGAATTCTTTTATCATGATAGCCAATATCGTGATCACTCAAATATCTTATACATGAAAAAAAAATATCGACTCATAATGCAAGCAATGACCATTTAGCTATGTGGATCTCTCGTTATAGCACAGTAATCCCATGACTCACGGATTGAACACAAAAATGTCTTTTATATGTTCAGAACTTGAGTTATGCAAAACCGAATGCTCACAATAACTTTACCAACTTTGAAAGATGATTCGGTTAACACCGGATACATAAAATTCATGTCATATTCTCATAAAAACATAAATCCCCAATCGTTGTTATGAAAACACTTTCTAAACAGACTCTTTCACCATCTCTAGTAGAAAGATTTAAACACACCAAGATATTTGGGTCATCAAAAATGAATACTAACTATCTCGAACTCTCGTTATGGAAATAATAAAGCATTCATATAGCATGTTTAAAGAGTCTCAAACAATACAACAAGATTTTCATTCAACGTAAATAAACTATACATATCTACCAATCATATACAAATATAAATCATCCGATGTTTAGGGTTCGTTACCCAAATGACTACATAGCAAAACTACTCCATAATCATGGAGTAAAACACCATCTCAAGATAAGAAAGCATTTCACACATTAAGATGAACTTAAGTATCAAAAAAAACTCTCCTAATGATGTATGATGATGAGGATGCAATCCTCTATGTCAAAGCTCCAAGATATCTCCTCCTTTGCCTTCCTTCTTCTCCTAGAAATATGGAATGTGTGTGTTTTTGTGATAGAAATTCATCTTTTTTATTCAATAAATGAGCAGAAAATTCATTTTATAGCCCGTGAGGAACTCGTTGAGTATAATACACATACTCGCCGAGTGAGTGTGTTGTCGGTGTCTGATTGGGAGCTCCTGAATGATGAACTCGCCGAGTTTGCGAGTTGAACTCGCCGAGTTCTTTTGTTGTCGATCCCCCATTGGCTCTGACTTGTATTGGAGTTTCCAGAAATATCTCAGAATTCAGGCTTACTCGCCGAGTACATGCAGAAACTCACCGAGTAGGAACGCGAGTTTCAGTTCTGGAATATGGTACACTCGCCGAGTAGACAAGGAACTCGTTGAGTTTAACTGTTATTTTGGCTCTTTTCCTTTGATTCAATCAATCAACACCTGAAACGACAATAAAATCCAATAAGATTGAATCGGAGACAAAAATTAACTAAATAAATATTCAAAACACCGGATATCGTCCGATAAAACATGTGTTAAACGGACCATATCAAACACTCCCACACTTAACATTTACTTGTCCTCAAGCAAATTCGACTTAATTATCATGCTTATGAAAAGAACTTATTAGCTTTTTAATGTGATCATCAATTCACAAACATTTTAGAGATCTAAAAGCATTAAAGAAACGTCTCTATACCACAACATTTTAGAGATCTATACCTCACTAAATGAAGCTCTCTACCCGCGATGTTTAGGATTAAACAAAACACTCCAATGCACAATTTGTCACAATTACTTACCATAAGCTTGCCAAAAGATCAAAACTCCAACACTTGAATCGAAAGGACGTAAACACCTAGAGGGCTTCAAAACGGGAAAAAATTAGGTTAAGGGTAAGGTGAGAATTTTTGGAAAGGTGGCGTGAAATAGACTTAAGTTCGTACCCTTAGGAAACGTCTCTGTACCACAACATAGCTAGGAGTGAGCAACCTTTGATTTTTATTAAATTATGAGACTACTTTGCTAGAAGTTTTCCATGAATTTGTCTTTTACGAGTTGGCCAAGTAGCTAAATTATTGTTGGTTTTTTCTATTACTCTTTTTTTATATGCTCCAAACTTGACTATTCTTCTCATGAATTCACGTTTCAACTTGAAATGGGGGCATGAACTTAGGCTAGGGTTTACTAAAGAAAAATGAATAAATATGGGTGCACAAAAAGATGGCTAATCATAAAAAAAAAAATTAAAAGGCTAAGGCTTAAAAGTGGCTAACTAATGGATATGTAGGTGCGAAGGAAAAGAGAAAATGCTGAAGTTTGGGTAATCCTGAAATGCCTCTATCACACGACTGCGTCATCTCAAAATTGTGTTTTCAAAAATAATCTTTATGGCAAGTTCTAGAATAATAATAACAAATGGCATGCACGCATAATCAATTGAAACATGAGCTATAAAATATTCAAGAATGCTCGAAACAGCTTAAAACTCATGAAACGAAATGACATGTAGGGCTATAATGTGCAAAATTCAACTTTGGTCCAAACAAGAAGGTCATGTAGCAGTATCAAGTTCATAAGAGAATTCAAACTAAAGGTCCTACTTTAAGCTTTCCATTTAACTCGCAAAAATCGATTATCCAAATATATCTAAAACCTATTCGAGAATTGAATTTTTTAATTTTTTGGCCAAATTGAGCATATATAAACATGTCAAGCAAAATTTCCTAAGGGGCAAGCAAAATCACTCATTGGTTAGAGTTCAAACCCATATTCCCACACTTAAGTATTTCATTGTCCTCAATGAAACAAAATGGACAATATAAACGTGCATGCATGTAAGTGAAAGGAAGGAAAAAGACTCCCTAAGTGCGTGGCAGAGAAGAGCTCAAAGGATAGCCAATCCAAATTTTGCATGTGTGTAGAGTTTGAGCGAAGTGTGCAACCGACTCTGCGCAATGCATTATATTATTAGAGGAAGGGATTGCCAAAATATCGTAATAACATAGATACAAGCTAAACTAAACTACAATGACAAGATAAAGTAAATCGTTTGGGTTGCTTCCCAAGAAGTGCTTGTTTATAGGGTCCCTAGCTTAACCCTATCCCACTTGGCTTAACTTTAAAAGGAATTAAAAGGGTAAAAGGCATACCTTTGAGTTGACTGCGATATATAATTTTAAACGGTTTACTCTTGCACTTCTTACCCTTACAACCTCCATCAGTATATATATGTTTACATTTCAGTGCTGGAGGGTTATGAAGTTCCTTTGGCAGTTGTGAGTCAAGACTCCTAGTATCACCAACATGTGACTCCAACAAATCCATCGAAGAATTACTACATTCAAATACAAGAGACGGTGTCACAACATCAACATATATAAATGAGAGTTCATCAAAAAATTCAGAGTCAACTCCCTCATTGTATATAGGTGGAGGCATATCAACACCAAGTAGCCGAACAAGCTTTTCCAAATCCCTTTCGGGATTGAAGTCATCTTTAGTCTCATCATCGTAATCGGAGTTAGGACGTGTGCAATACTTTGTAGGCTTGGGATTTGCACCTTGTCCATTATTGTCTCCAAAGTTTTGATGATCGGAATTGCATGTAAAGAAGTTTCATCATAGACACACTCAACATCTTCATCATCCGAATCACTAATTAATATCGGTGACATAAATCTGGATGTGATCTTCGTTTTCTTTGCTCTCCTCTACTTTGCCTGAACTACTTTCAGATGGCTCTTGTAACATCATAACATTTAAATTATTGTATTTGAGGTTTATTAGTTTAAATTTCAAATTTAATGTAGTTAAGTTGGATTATGAAGGATGATCATGTATGTGAAAATTTAAAAGTTGATTGCCAAGTTGTGTAATTAAGAAATTTTAAGATTTCAACTTTATTTATTAAGTATGATAAATTATAAATTGATTAGTAATGATAAAATAAAGAAGGAATCTTTATTTAAGAAAGTCAGATAAGTGAGGGGTTAAATGTGTCAAAGGCTGAAAGTGATGAATAAAAAGACTTTTTGTCTTTCATTTTCATTCTTACCCACGTCTTCAACGAATAAAAAACAAAACTCTGAAGAATTAAAGGCTGGAGATTGGAATCAAGAATTGCTAGGAAAGATTATCAACCTTTCAACAAACAATTTAAGGTAAATTTTACTTAAACTCGTCGAATTTAAAGGTTTTGGGTTCGGTTTATATGAAAACTGAATCAGAGATTTTTGGTTTCAAATGTTGAAGCATGTTTCATATTATTGTAAAATTGTTTAAAAACAAGTCTTTGGAATGTTAAGTATCAAATTTCGACAAGTTACAAATATGATTTTGAGAATTAACTTTACGTGTTCTGTGTGTTTGCATGGGTACCGAGACCCAGGTGAAATAAAGTATTAAGTATGTAGATTTTGTCTGAAAACTTGTAGCACCGTAGTGTGTTTAACACTTGTTGTTTTATTTATGTATTTTATTGCTACCGCACTGTTTTAAGTGTTCAGATCATTATTATATGTTAATGTGTTGTGTTTAATCCAGGGTGTATTGTAATGGTGGTTATTGTGGCAAGGGCGTCACAGCTCTTCCGTACGCAACGATGCCAAAAACTTGATGTACAGCTAGCACACCTTGGTTTTAATATACAATAAAGAACGGGTTGCCAAACATAGGGACAATTGGTTGATAATGATAGTAAATCGTCAGTTAATGGTTAGCTATGATTGAAATTGATTTAAAATGCGTATAAGATAAATGTTGACATAAGTTCTATCACAACGACACACATGGGCGGGAAAGGAGATTAATGACTTGGAATTCTGACAAAGGGGAATATGTGTAACACCCTCGAACTAATCCCCAATGCCACATAAATAACACGTCAACAAGGATATAATATAATAGTCTCTATCTAGTCCCAATACATACGCGTAAAAACCCCATATATTTAAAACTTTAATTACACAACTAAGTCACAGAAATCCATGGATATATCACATAATATCAGAAGTACACAAAAACATTCCCCAAAATATAACTACCTCTAAAACCGGTAGCTAACTCCTCAAACATGCAGATGTAAACCTACTTGGGTCCAGCAGGCCTACTAGAACTCCAATCACCTGAGACACAGACATAAACACACACAGGGTCAGCTAACGCTGGTGAGAATGCAAGGGTTAGAGTACGATTATAAATCTCAATAAAAAGTAAGCTCAATAATAAAACGTTCATCGTTCTCTACTGAACAAGTATATGAGATCCCACATGATACTCAAATAGTTGCTCAACTCGTCTGGAAGAATCCCGAGGTGCTGATGACGAATCTGATGCCCCGGCCCCACTCGAACTCGCCCCCAGAAACTCATCCCTTGACTAGGATAGTCCCGCGACATATGCCCTTGCTTCCCACATCGAAAGCATAAGGACTCCTGTGAAGTACACACAACAGTAGTGTGACCAAACTGGCCACATCGGAAACATCTAAGGTGTTTTAGGGCACACGACCCTACATGGCGGTGAGGGCACCGCTGACAATCTTTCTCTCCCGATGCTGAGCTCTCAACCCGGCTCCCTGAATCCCTAGATCCTCTAACAATTGATTCTGACTCGGTCTCTGGCTCTTCCCCTGCTGTCTCTGACCCTGATCTTGACCTCGACTCTGACCCTGACCAACCTCGGACCTCCTCTCATCTCGACTCTGATCTCGTCGGGCCCTCGAACTCTGATCCCGCTACTCTGAATAACCACCCTGACGACTCTCTCAATATCCCCTCGACGACCCTGCACTCTGTCCCTGTCCCGTCGGCTCAACACGCTGCCATTGGGGAGCCGAATGCTACCTCTGCCTCTCCACCTCCCTCTCTCTACGCCTCGTATACTCCATAGAGGATGCAAAGGTGGGGTCAAGCAACATCCCCACGAACTCCCTGATATCCGATCTCAAGCCCTCGATGAACATACTAACCTTCTGCTCCTTGGTAGTTACCTGATGTGGCGTAAAACTGAGCTCTATCATTAAGCATATCAATATACTCCTGCACTGTCATCGACCCCTTCAATAGATGAATGAACTCATCCTCCAACTCTCTCCTTGTATCCTAAGGGCTATACTGCAGCTCAAACACCTCTCGGAACTCCTCCCAAGTCATCAGTCACGCCCGATCTATCCCCCCGGGCACTCACAACGGAACTCCACCATCACAACGCTCCGCCCTTAAGCAAATAAGAAGCATAACTCACTCTATCAGCACAATCTACATGCGCTATCCGAAAAGCAGCCTTAACCTCCGGCAACCAGTCTAGCGCCTTCGAGGCACCAACTTGTTGGTACACCCTGTGTGACGATAGCAGTCTAAGTGATCCAACATTGTGGTTTTAGCAAGTGTTTGATATATATGTTTATATATGTTTGATAATTATTATTGATTGTGTGTTTGAACTTAATGTAACGTATTACAATAAGTTCAAACATAAAGATCAAAGATAAAACCAAACATAAGTTAAAAACATAAGTTTCAAATACAAGTTAGTCATATTCGAATTCTATAAGGATTGGCATTCGAATCTATGACAGATTCGAATATGTTCCTAGGTAGATTCGAATGTTCCTCAGTAGGCAGATTCGAGAGTGTCGGTGGGGACAAACTCGAATGGGCCTTGGGCCTGATTCGAGTTTGGCCCATGGCAGACTCGAATTAGCCTCTATAATTAGGGATAGACTCGAATATTTATCATACTTTTTGCAGAATTCGAGAGAGATTAAGCAAAAGGCGACTTCGAGTTTATCATCAGTGTTAGTGTTGTTTCGGAGAGAATCTTCTGGTAGGTGCGTTCTTGTGTAGTTCGTACAGCTCGTTGATAGTCTCTGTGTTTCTAGTGAGAGTTGTTACCGTCTACCCGTTAACGAGGATTCCGCACTCGTTGACGGTTCCACGTCTAGATAGATCTGTGTTAGGTAGACCTTACAAGTGGTATCAGAGCCTACGGGGTGTTCTTGCTGTTCTTCGTGTTCATCTAGATATATCCTAGGTTTCTAGACCTTTTGGACGGTTATTCTCTCATTTTCATATTTTTCGAGCATAGCAAATTGTTATCGGGGAAATACTTCGTGTTTTTCACGTTTTTGATCGAAATCAATATTTTTCGTTGTAAAAATATTGATTTAATCTGCAAAACGTAAAGAAATCGACGTGTTAGCCGTTTTTCGAGTTTGCAGCGCTCGAATCTGTTAGGACTAATTAGGGTTTCACTTAATTTCGAGTTTAACCAAATCCGCTCCTTTCGAGTTTGATACAGAGTGTTTCGAATCTAATTCGAGTTTGTGCTAAAGTCGATTAGGGTCTCAAGTTTGCTGTCATTCGAGCTTGATTCGAGTTTAGTCTATAGTCGAATAGGGCTTCGAATCTACTGAGTCTTCGAGTTTGCCTTGACCTTCGAGTTTGGAGACTTTCGAATCTGTCATCAATTTCGAACCTAATTGAATTACAAAACTTAATCGAATTTAATCCCAAATAAATTTAAACTACATTATATTCGAATCTACCTAGATTTGAAAGAATTAGCTTAACTTAGTTTCGAATTAAATTAATTAAGTTACAATTCAATTACTTTTGAAACGATGTCAAATCTTCAAAAGTTTCTAGAAATGGATCATGAGGTTGGGAAGGCAAATACTCCGCCTAAGCTGATGAAACTCGAAGATTACTATTGGTGGAAAGATCGGTTTGCCGATTTTGTGCGTTTCAATGACATGCGCATGTGGGTATGTATTGACGAAGGATACATTCCACCTATTTCTGAAGTTGAAGGCCATCAGAGAGTCTTATCATATCAGATGATGAAGGAGGATAATAAGAAACTGTATGAATCCGAGAACAGAGCTTTCTCAATTATTCGAATGGCTTTGCCTCAGGATATACTACACACATTTCGGACTCAAAAGACATCTAAGGAACTTTGGGAGTCACTAGAAAAGAGGAGTGAGGGTAATCCGAGGGTTCGAAGGAAGCGCATGGAGTTGTTGAAGCAGCAGTTTGCAATTTTCAAGGCTTTGAAGGATGAACAGCTGGACGACACCATTACCCGCTTTTATCATCTGTCGACGGAGCTTGAGAGTCATGGGATTGAGTATAATGACACCGAAAAGAACAATAAGCTTCTAGATGCCTTACCAGCCATGTGGGCGATGTATGTGGCAATGATTAAGCTTAATGAAGACAAGTATTATACCCAATCATTAGAGGATATCATCGGAACGTTGCGGGCATATCATTTTGAGCTACTGAAGGCCGAAACGGATTACGAACAAGTCCAAAATCCAGCCATGTATTTTGGAAAATCTACAAAACCTTCAGCCGTAGCTGATCTGAAGACTGCTACAGCGTTTTTCACCGGAGAAACGTCGTCACCAGCAGAGACTGATGACACAGTGAATCGAGCGTTCTTAGGGTTGGGAAGATCGGAAGAACAGCAACCTCCAGCAGCACAGGCATCAACATCTCAGGGCTACTCTAAGATGCCCATGAGCGCTAAATCGGCCGAAGAGCATTTGAACTTGCTTGCGTCATTTGTGGCTGCGTATGGAAACTGCGTTCAGGGGAAGATAAACGATCCTGCTCTCTGGGATGAAGATTACGATCAGGTAGACCCTGACGATCTTGAGAAGATGGATCTCAAATGGCAACTGGCCATGGTAACCCAACGGGTTAAACGATTCATCAAACGGACTGGTAGGAATCTAACGATGAATAATAAGGGGATTGAATTTGATAAGTCCAAAGTCAAATGCTACAATTGTCAAGGTCTGGGACACTTCGCAAGAGAATGTCAGAGACCAAAGGTAGATACTTACCAAGGGTAGGAACAGCATCATGGACAGTTTCAGAATCAGTCTCAACAGAGATACCTTCCAAGTTCATCTGCCGGTCAAGCCAATCTAGCTGGTCTATTATCAAATGTCACATCAGACAGACAGCTGGATGGTACCTACGACTGGAGCTCACATCCGGAATCAAATGCTAGAGCCTTCATGGCTGAAGTCACGGAGTATGGATGTGAAGGGGAAGAGCAGACCACAAGGGACAGTAGTCAGATGTGGGTGGAGAAGACGAATGATCAGACGCTTCTGGAGTTTGCCGCTCAAATGGCCAACGTGGAATCCGATAACACAAAGGTTAGTCTGAACTACTCTCTTTTTCATGAATTATGTATGTTATGTGTTACTTCTAATGATAGGTTGAATCTAGTCTTAGAATCACATAAGAACATAACTGCTCAAAATGAGTCTTTAAAATCTGATAATGCTAGCCTAAATGACATTAAGCAAGATCTTAAGGATAAACTTAAAGCTGATGCACAAGATGTCATAGTTCTAAAAGACAAGCTGAGTGAGCAGTGCGATAGATTAGAACTGATGTATGAGCATGTAGAGGCTTTGACCAAAGATCTAAAGACCAAAGAAGTAGAGCTAGCCGAAACTAAGGTGAAGGTAGCAGAGGCCAATAGTAAGCTAGAAAAGTTTAGGAATTCAAGTCTGAACCTAGGGAAAGTTTTAGATGCTCAACGCCAATCTAAAAAGCCTGTAGGTCTAGGATTTCATGAGATTCCTCCACCTTTTAATGCAAACTACGTTCCACAACCTCAGGAGAAAACTGATAAATCAGTAGACTTAGAGGACATACCTGCACCTATATCTGAGCCTGTAAAAGCAAATACACCTAAGGTGACTGATAGAACCGTCAAGGTTAACAAAGTCAATTTGTGTCTTCCTCCAGTGAAACACCTGCAGGAAAACATAAAATTGATTTTAATGATCAGGACGATGAACCAGTCACAATAGATGCTCAGCCTGACCACGACACTAGTGAGACACCTAAGTCTAAGGGCACATACAAGAAGTCCATTGACAAGATGTCCTGCTTTAGATGTCATGAAAAGGGGCATGTTGCTTCTAACTGTCCGCTTAGGAAAACTGAAGTTACACCTAAGACAGGGAAGTCAACACCAGTTAAGTCCTCATCAAGTGTGGCGAGCACTAGTAGTTCTCAGAGTACCGAGAAAACTGTGCAGGCCACACCAAAACAAGTTGTGAAACAATCGGTAAAGGTTGGACCAAAGGAAGTGGTTAGAACAAATTCACCGAATCGAGTCTTAAATCAATCTAGGTCTGGACCTCAACAACAATACAGGAGCACAACACCTAGCAGAGCATACACTCCGGTTAGGTCACACACTCCTATTAGGCATCACACACCGGTAAGAGCTCAGGGATCACAATCTGAAATGCAATATAATCGGAATTATTCGAGAGCTCCACAACAAATGCCTACTCAACGGCAAATAGTGAATTTACATCACTCGGCACCACAACAAACTCCTGTTCAATGACCCCAGTCACCTGAAAGGCTAGATGGGTATTTGAAAGAGTTTAAGTATGTGGACGAGAATGGTAAAACCAAGTCAGTTATGGCTTGGGTTCCCCGTGATAACTAACCTATTTTCTTTCATGTGCAGGAGATTACCACAGGTCCAAACAACAAATGGTTTGTCGACAGTGGATGCTCCAGGCACATGACAGGGGAAAGAAGTCTCCTTACAGACTTCAAGGGTGGGAATCGGGGATTTGTATCATTCGCGGGAAACAAAGGAGGAAACATCACGGGTACCGGAGTGGTCACTAATGGGACGATCAAGTTGGATCAAGTTTATCACGTTGATTAACTGGTTCACAATCTCATTAGTGTATCTCAAATCTGTGACAAGAAGAATTCAGTGTTGTTCACAGACACTGAGGCGTTAGTGCTAAAACCGGGTTTCAAAATTCCTGAAGAGTGGATATTGATGCGGGCACCAAGGAAGAATGACTTGTACATGCTTGATATGAACAAGCCGGAGACTTCGATGGGGCCAATCTGTTTGTTATCCAAAGCTTCAGAGATGGAATCAGTGTTGTGGCACAGACGCATGGCACATTTGCACCTAAGGAAAATGAATTATATAACGAAATATGGGTTGGTGCAAGGTGTGCCTATGAAGAGCTTTCAGTTCGATGACAAGTGTCTACCATGCAAGAAGGGCAAACAACATAAGAAGGCACACAAGTCCAAGACTCAGAATTCCATAACCTCTACATTTGATTTGTTGCATAAGGATCTCTTCGGACCAATTAACAAAAGGAGTGTAGGAGGTAGTTGGTATTGTTTGGTTATAACTGACGATAAAACAAATGGTACAGTGGAAATTGTGTATAACATTGAAGTCACAAGTTATACACATGAACCCCAAACAGGTCCGGAATGGATATTTGACTATGATAAATTATTTGAGTCATTTTACATTCCTTTCGATGAAAATGCAGGTACAATCGAAAAGGACATGGCGACGTTGCATCTGAATGACGAAGGTCATACCTTTCCGAGGACTTCATTTCAATCCACTTCCGAGCCTACTTCGACTGAAGATGGATCTCTAGAAGTTACTGATCCAAAGGCACCTTCAACTGAGAATCAGACTCAGACACCAAATTCCAACTCTGAGGAAAATGTCCACGAGGAGGAGAATGTGGAATCTGAGGATATTCCCCCATTAGGTGAAATAGGATCTAACTTAGGAGATAATCTGAGAGTTGAAGAGATAGAGACCTCTAGGATCAACAAGAACCATCCTATAGAAACCATCATAGGAAATCCTAACGAGGGTGTGAGGACTAGGAGTAGTTTAAATAACAACACTGTGCTGTTGTCGATGATAAACGACTCCGAGGCATATCATACATGTCTCTATTCTTGTTTCATCTCGCAAGTAGAGCCTAAGAATGTGCAAATGGCACTAAAGGATAACTCCTGGGTTGAAGCGATGCAGGAAGAACTCTCTCAGTTTAGGAAACTAGAAGTGTGGGAGTTAGTTCCATTACCTCGAGGGGAAGTTGCCATAGGAACCAAATGGGTTTTTAAGTGCAAAAGAGATGATCGGGGTATAGTCACTCGCAACAAGGCTAGGTTAGTTGTAAAGGGTTTCAACCAAGACGAGGGAATCGATTACAATGAGGTGTTTGCACCAGTAGATAGGCTAGAAGCCATTAGGTTGTTTCTGGCTTTTGCTTCCTTCAAGGGCTTTAAGGTATATCAATTAGATGTTAAGAGTGCTTTCCTCTATGGGAAAGTGAAGGAGCTGGTGTACGTAGAACAGCCGCCCGGATTTACAGATCCAAAATATCCTGATAGAGTATATCGTTTAGATAAGGCTCTATATGGATTGCATCAAGCACCAAGGGCGTGGTACGACACTTTATCCAACCATTTATTAGAGAACGGGTTTGAAAGGGGTAGGATAGATAGTACGCTGTTCGTTAAAAGAAAGGGAGAACACTTCATCTTGGTACAAGTGTACGTAGATGATATCATTTTTGGATCATTAGACGAACAAATGTGCAAATATTTCGAGAAGGTGATGAAGTCGAAATTCGAGATGAGTGCAATGGGAGAGTTAAATTTCTTTTTGGGGTTACAAGTTGACAAGAAGAAGGATGGTATGTTTATCCATCAGACGAAGTATGTCTATGACATATTGGAACGCTTCGGGATGGAAGGAACGAAACTGACTGCCCATTTCAGCACGCCGATTCAAGTGAATCACAATCTCGGACCGGGTACTGATAGTGATACCGATGTGGATCCGACGTTATATCGGGCCATGATTGGATCACTTATGTATTTAACTGCTTCAAGACCTGACATCATGTTTGCTGTGTGTATTTGTGCTAGGTTTCAAGCTAATCCGAAGGAGATGCACATGAAAGCTGTGAAACGGATTCTACGATACCTCATGTCGAAACCGAAGCTGGGACTTTGGTATCACGCGGAGGGAGATCTAGAGTTGGAGGCATTCACGGATTCTCACTGCGGAGGATGCAGCTTGACGCGCAAATCAACAACTGGAGGTTGTCAATTCCTAGGAGGGAGACTGGTATCCTTGCATTGCAAGAAACAGACGTCGGTAGTCGTGTCAACGTGCGAGGCCGAGTATGTTGCTGCTGGTAGTTGCTGCTCACAGGTTCTGTGGATACAACAACAATTGCGGGATTACGGTTTGGCTTACACTCAAACTCCAATTAGGATAGGTAACCAATCTACTATTGCTATACAAATAATCCAGTTAAAGACAGTAAAACAAAGCACATAGACATAAGGCATCATTTTATTCGTGATTGTGCTGAAAAGAACTTAATCAAATTGGTAAAAGTGGCAACGGACGATAATAATGCTGATTTATTTACCAAAGCTTTTGATTAGTCACGGTTTGAATATTAAATTCAACTAAATGGAATGCGCAACCCAGAGTAATTTGACCTTAGTGGTAGTTTATTTCCTTTTATAGCTGTAGTATTTCTTTCTTTTTATAGTAAATCTACTAATTTAGGAAAGTTTCTATTTTTAGTAAGTTAGTAGGTTTTATTGCTATTTCTTATGAAAAACAAAAGAAAAAAAGAGAGAAAACCATAAAAATTCAAAAAAAAAAGAGAATATCAGAAAAAGAGTTAAGTCTTAGATGCATAGGTTCAAAGTGACGAAAATTAGCACAGTCGTTACAAACTCTAAGTGATTAGGCTTTCACACATAATGCACCTAAAATTCTAAGTGTTATAATTTATTTTAGTTTGATGTGTTGGTAGGCATAATACATATAGGGAGTCTCAAGGGTAATAAAATATTCAAGAAAAAGTCAAAAGTGTCACTAACTTAGATGTATGACCAGTCGGTCTTAATTTTTATGTACAAGACATACAAATTTTGAGTCTAAATGAGGTATGCAAACTTTCTGGGGATGTATAGCAACATCAAATACATCTAAAAAGGAAAGCATTAGAAAAATCATAAGGAATTGAGAGTCAAAAACATGTAACTCTGTTGTATGTAAGTACAGACCTGTTGCCTCTGTTTTGATTCGGGTTAGCAAGATAAGTCGCTTTGTTGTACGTCGGTACAGACCTGTCACCGCTGTCTTGCTAGCTTTAAAAATAAACCGAAAGTCAAACTAAGACACTTTGTTGTATGAAAATACAGACCTATGTCCAATGTTTGTCTTTTAAAGAAAGTTTGCAAATACCAACAAGTTAGAACCATTGTCTGTATGCCTTGATCATAAAAGTATGTCTATGTATGAGTCACGTAAGATATTATCATGATAAATAAAAATGCCAAGGGATATTCCGAAATGTAGCATGTTTAAAGGGGTAAATACCAACAATCGGCTAAATGGGTATTTCACGACAAACAATCAAAGGAATAAAAAATTCCTAAGTGTGAAAGGTTAAATACTGAAACTACGTATCTGACACCGCTATCTGATTGAACCTTTCTTTGACTATACTCATCAAAAATAATTTGTTAAGTGTTTAGCATAGGTTGTAAATTTTAATAAGTGTAGTTTAAGTCTAAGTTAAATTTTTGGTCAAAATTTTAAAATTTTATTTTTTACTTTTTCTTATTTGTATTTTAATTTTAATTTTAATTTTAATTTTATTTTTATTTTTACTTAGGAAAAAGGTCAAAAAATTACTGAGGGTGCATTCATAGTTGAATAAAATAAACATTGTGTGAAAATCTTGTGCTTAGGGTAAAAGATTTGGCATAGTTTATTCCGTTACACCATAAGATTGAAAAAGTTGAATTTATTTCAAAAATTTTCGAAATTTTCAAAGTTTCAGGAGGTAATTCGAGTTTAGGTTAAACTCGAAATTGGGTGATCTCGAATCTGTCAGTAGATTCGAAATTGGCCATAGACTCGAAGGTAGGTGGTATAAATAGGTTAACAGTAGTGTCATTAAGTCATCTGTTTTCGAATCTATATTCTCGAGTCTATCAGGCAATCTCGAATCTATTTCTCTCGAGTTTATCGTTTTCCACAAAAACAACTATTTGTCGAGTTTCTTGCTTGGGTGTTCGATTCTACTCCTAGATCTAGGTATAAAAAATTGGTTTGTACAAGATTTAAGTAGTCTTATACACCATTTAAGCCAAAATCACCGATGTTTGAAGGTTTATAGGTCAAAATCGTGTTATTCAAAATTACAAAGTTTGGACCGGTAAATAGTCAAATTAAATGCAAATATCTGTGATTAGTACCTAGTAGGGTTAATGAATGTAATTTTCTGAGTCCAAAAAGGTTAAAATCATGGGTTTTGGTGATGAGTTGGGCCGACATTTCGAATCTGTTCATGAACACTCTCGAGTTTGTCAGTAAACTCGAGAAGGTCATTACATTCGAATATGTCATCAAACTCGAAAAGGAGTTTTCTCGAATCTGTTTGTTCGAATCTGTCAATTTATCTGAATTATTCAATTTAAATTTAATTAAACTTGTAGTAATTCATATGTGTTGGATTTTGTACTTACACAAGTTCAAAATAAAACAAATTTGAATTTAAACAAGTTTATTCATTTTTAATAATTCTAATATTTTATCTATTGTGCAGACATGGCAGATAGAGTGTTCGTGCCTAAGCATAATATGGTCATTCCCCCCGGCCATAATATCCCTGAAGCGCAGGGTTTTCGTCAAATGGTGGATTTCCTAGTGGAGTCTAGGATTTCGTTCGCATTATCCCATAACATTCAGATCGTTCCGTCACCCCAACAATTCTGAGAACAAGGATAGCAGGACAGCCATTGGTGTTTTCTGCTGATATGTTGCGTCAGGTTCTGCAGCTGGGAACTCAGGAAGAAGAGTCTGGGCCTATTTACTTTCCTTTAAGTATTAGGCAGGCTGCGTTTCTAAGGATGGGATATAGTTTAGATGATATGAAGACATCTTACATGAAGAGTGGGCTTATAGGGCAATGGAGATTTTTGGCGCACGTATTCATGGTGTGCTTCGCGGCCAAGAAAGCAGGATTTGGTTATATCGTATCAAAGATCCAATCTGGGATAATTGAATTGGTTTATAATCAGAAATTCAGCTTTTCAGAGATGTTTTTCTCGGCGTTCGTTCATCAAATAACGGCTCCGCAGCAGCAAAAATTTCTTCTATACCCTCGGTTTGTAATGATGCTCATGAGCCACTTCTTGCCGAATTTGCCACCGCTTAATGAGATTCAGAGTGTAGCTGTTATCGACAAAAGGATTTTCGCTGACTGCTCTACGCATAGAGGAAGATTGGCAGTTCCGGTCGAGCGTCCTTTGTTCGGAGCAGTTATAGAGAGGAACTTTGTGGCACCAGATAATGCCAACTGGGCAGGTGAAGTAGAAGTTCAGCTTCGACAGCCACAACAACAACAACCGCGCGCTCAGCAACAAAGGAGACGCCAAAGACCATCAGCGAATCAAAATCAGGCAAGTAGGCCTTCTACTAGTCAATCCCAAGAAGCACAAGAGGCTGGACCATCAAGTACACCAGCAGAACCTATTCCGACATCCGATCAGTTGTGTCAAACACTGCATGAGATATGGGAAGTGGGTCCTAATGCAAATGAAGAAATATCAGCAACATTAGTTGGAGAATTGCTAGAGCCTCCGGAAGGAGAAGATGATATTCTTATGGAAATTGATGAATATGAACCGGAGCAAACAGGTAATGACGTGTCGTCTTCAGCCACTGAATCTGAAGACATGGAAGAAATAGAAGTTGAAGTGCCAGAATCTGTTACAGCAGGACCAACCGTTCAGATAGGAACTTATGGGTCGAGATTGGTAGTGTCTGAAGAAGCTTCGAGGCGTCGAACATTAAGAGAGTCTGATGACTCTGATTTCGAAGAAGAAGAAGTTGCCCCTCTATTCACAAGGCAAAGGGCTAAACGTCATCGGTTTATGCAAGGAGCTACTTCCGCCTCAGTTGCACAGCCTGACACAGTTCAACCTCCACCTACTCAATCCACCATACCACCATCACCACCACATGCTGAACCGTACATCCCATCACCCATCATTCCGACACCATTACTATCCATTCCATCCACCTCATCCACCTACGCAGACAATCAAAGATTTTTGCAGCTAAAAGATAGAGTTGACTTCCAACAGATCCAGATCTTAGGCCTCACAACGTCTATCGGTGAGATTCAGAAGCATAATGCAAATCTGGATAATGAAAATGCCGACCTGAAAAACATTGTGGACAAAGTACAGGAAGAGAATTTGGAGCTGAAAACTTTTGTCGCTGATCAAGCAGCTGAACTAAGATCGATGTGCTCCCTGGTTGAGAAATTAATGAAAAATATAAAGGCTCAGGGGGAGACATCCTGTCGTGATCAAGTAGAAGTGCGCAGGGATGATGATGATAATAATGATGATGACCATGACAATGATCCCAGCACGTAAAGACAGAATGAGCCAGTAGATTTTTCTGCTGCTCAGGATGCTCAGACTCAGGGGGAGCCGAGTCAATCAGGAGCTAAAGAAGGAGAGGCCAGTTCATCAAAGGTCTCAGAGTCTGAGATAAATGAGATGATTGATGCACTTATGGATCTCGATGATGACCCGATGGACTTGGGCTTTGATTTTGAGGATGATATGGAGGAATTAGAAGAGGGAGAATTTGTTCCTGAAGATATAACGGATTGGAAGTCCGATGATGAGGTTTGTGCTGACGAAGATGATGAAGCCAATGAGATCATCATTCAGCAAAATCCAATCACTGATACGTATGTGATAGTAGGAGATGATGTGGTTAATATAGAAGTAGTCAATGCTGCTTTAAATGTTGATTCATCAATAGAAGAGCCTGCCAGAGAGCTGACCAATGAAGAGAAAAGAAAGCTATGGTTCAGGGCAGAGCAGAAGGAGTTAGAGTTGAAGAAGAAGATGAGGGTGCCGGGTACTGGAAAGCTGTCAGGAAGTATATTAAGCTGGTTCTTTGATCGGGAATTGCAGCTATTCATAATCAAAAGAAAATATGGTCTCCAGTACCTCAGAAGATCTCTGACAGTATTCAACTCATTGCCGAAGATTGAGATAAAGGCGTTAGCTTGGAAAGAACTAATCAATATCGGCAACGACCCTTATGCAGAAATAATTGCCAAAATCATAAGAAAAGAAGGAAGGTCGAGGAAGTTTGAACGTCTTAATCCGAGGATAGGAAAACGAGTAATGGATCATTCTCGAATTGATCCTCTGACTGGGCGTCCATGGATGAAGATACAATACAGACCAGTAAGATGTCTGAGAAAGATGCCACTCAAGCCAATGCCACAGGACGTCATGAAAAACTTAAACTGGTGGTATGTGGAGAGTGAAACGGGAGAAGCCGTGATGGAAGATTTTGCAGAAAAAGTAATTCTTAGAGTCTACGATCCTCTTCACCTGGTAAACCTTTCTAGAGATGACCTTCAAGTACTACATGCTCATAAGATTTCAAGCGACACTCATATGGATGGTGAGGCTAGAAAGTATGAGAATGTAGTTAAAGTGTGTATTGAGCAGGGTTTGTATGCTGGAAGCAGTTTGAATAAATAATAAACAAAGTACTTAATCAAATGTGTGAATTATTAGAAGCTATCATCAAGGGGGAGTCTGTCGGTACACCCTGTGTGACGATAGCAATCTAAATGATCCAACATTGTGGTTTTAGCAAGTGTTCGATATATATGTTTATATATGTTTGATAATTATTATTGATTGTGTGTTTGAACTTAATGTGACGTATTACAAGAAGTTCAAACATAAAGATCAAAGATAAAATCAAACATAAGTTAAAAACATAAGTTTCAAATACAAATTAGTTAGATTCGAATTCTATAAGGATTGGCATTCGAATCTATGACAGATTCGAATGTGTTCCTAGGTAGATTCGAATGTTCCTCAGTAGGCAGATTCGAGAGTGTCGGTGGGGACAAACTCGAATGGGCCTTGGGCCTGATTCGAGTTTGGCCCATGGCAGACTCGAATTAGCCTCTATAATTAGGGATAGACTCGAATAATTATCAGACTTTTTGCAGAGTTCGAGAGAGATTAAGCAAAAGGCGATTTCGAGTTTATCATCAGTGTTAGCATTGTTTCGGAGAGAATCTTCGAGTAGGTGCGTTCTTGTGTAGTTCGTACAACTCGTTGATAGTCTCCGTGTTTCTAGTGAGAGTTGTTACCGTCTACCCGTTAACGAGGATTCCGCACTCGTTAACGGTTCCGCGTCTAGATAGATCTGTGTTAGGTAGACCTTACACAACTCCCCCAAAGAACTCAGAAGGATGACCCGTCATGAAGTCCTTAAAGGACCCTCATGATGGCTGGCTAGAAGAAGCACCAGCCCAGAACTCTATCCTCCCTCAAGCGGATGCACCGCTCCCCGACCCCACCCGCTCCCTGCGCCGGAATATGATCATCCAATATCTGATTCAATACAAAATACAACATAGACCTACGCAAAAACTCATCACCCCTAGAATCACCACCTTGAGGCCCTCTACCCTCACGGTCCATAACAACATGCACAATAAAGATAACAACACACATTAACTCTACGCAACTGTATACACTACTCATTGATCACCTAATGATCTACTTTGGATTACAACCCAAGGATCTAGACTCCGTGGTTTAAACTTAAGCATCCAGTAGAAACTTAATCTCTTAAACCTAGGCTCTGATACCAAGCTTGTAACACCCTCAAACTAATCCCAATACCTACGCATGAAATCCCCAATAGTTAAAACTTTAATTACACAATCAAGTCACGGAAATCCCTGGTTATATGACATAATGTCCGAAGTACCCAAAACCATTCCCCAAAATATAACTACCTATAAAACAGGTACCTAACTCCTCGAACACGCAGATGTAACCCTACTTGGGTCCAACAGGCCTACTAGAACTCCGATCACCTGAGACACACACATAAACATACAAAAGGTCAGCTAACGCTGGTGAGAATTTAAGGGTTAGTGTACGATTATAAATCTCAATAAAAAGTAAGCTCAATAATAAAACGTCCAGCATTCACTACTGAACAAGTATATGAGATCCCACATGATACTCAAATAGGTACTCAACTCGTGTGGACAAATCCACGTACCCAAATCCCTAGACCGCATGAAGCAGTCGTCAGGACTCAAAGAGGAATTGGGAGCGACCCGACCCTGCACAGCCGTACGGTTTAGTATCTCAACAACTCGTGTGTCTCAAATCTCATATAATAAAACTCTGTTCTAAATAAAACACAATAATACATGCATGATAATATCTCGGTAAAAAGCTCATAATAATCTCGTAAGAAGACTCAGTAAAAGGATCAGGCAGTATTAAATAAATAATCGTTCAAGTATCTCAAGAAAAACATGCAAACTCACCTGCTCTGAAGTCAAACTACTCAAGTCTCGGTTCCCTGCCCATCCCTAACCCTATCATCTCGAGACCCTGGAATTACAACACACTGACCCAATATCACAATCACAACTCATTAACTCTATACACAATACTCAGATAACTCGCATAACCCAGATACCCAACCACTAAACCCACACAACCCGAATACCCAAACACAAGGCTCCTGAACGACTATCACAACCCGTCCATAACCCTAGCATCGCGACTGCACTCACCCCAATCGCGGCCGCACTTGATCATCGCGGTCGCGGTCGCGCTCAACCCAATCGCGACCGCGCTCACATCGCGACTCGCGCTCTGAACCAAACTGCCAACGATCACCTCAAGAACTTCGTGGACCGCGATCCCATGACCCGGCCGCGCTCATGAACGATCAGACCCAGAATGCTCTGTTTTCTTAACAGACTAGGGGATTTCAATCCCGACACAATCACAACTCGATTTTGCACACTTTATGATCCCCGAATTTATGCAGAAACATTGGTAAACCCAACTCAACTCATATCTAACACATAACAACATCAAATCCACGAATCAATGCTCAAAACTTACTTGAATAAAAATAAAAGAGGTAAACAATCTTTAAAGCTTCAATCCCAAGTTCTCAATCTTTATTATGGTTGTTGTTGGAATCAAAAATCACACACACACACACACACACACACACACACACACACTTAAATTTCTCTGGATTTGGGAAGGAGAAAGGGAAGCAAGCAACCAATTAGCTCAACCTTATATACGTGTTGGACTTAAACTCGGTCCGACACCCAATATCCGAACCCGCTATAAAAAAATACAACTTTATATCGTCGGGTCCAAAATTACTTAATTATCACCAATAAAATAATTCCACGTCCCCGTCCCAAAAATGGGATGTTAAAATATGTAATCAAATGGGATCGCTCCCCCTGAACAATGGATGATTAATTGAAAGCACAGATTGCATAATATGCCGACATGATTTAAACGAAACAACTACACAAATCTCTAAGCTATGGTTGAATTGTTTTATCATGATAGCCAATATCGTGATCACCCAAATCTCTTATACATGAAAACAGTATCGACTCATAATGCAAGAAATGACCATTTAGCTAAGCGGATCTCTCGTTATAGCACAATAATCCCATGACTCACTGCTTGAACACAAAAATCTCTTTTATACGTTCAGAACTTGAGTCATGCTAAACCGAATGCTCACCATAAGTTTACCAACTTTGAAAGATGACTCGGTTAACACCATATACATAAAATTCATGTCATAATCTTATAACAACATAAATCCCCTCTCGTTGTTATTAAAACACTTTCTAAACACACTCTTTCACCATCTCTAGTAGAAAGATTTAAAGACACCAAGATATTTGGGTCATCAAAAATGAATACTAAGTATCTCGAACTCTCGTTACGGAAAAAATAAAGCATTCATAGCAAGTTTAAAGAGTCTCAAACAATACAACAAGATTTTCATTCGAAGTAAGTAAACAATACATATCAAACAATCATATACAAATATAAATCATCTGATGTTTAGGCGTCGTTATCCAAATGACTACATAGCAAAACTACTCCATAATCATGGAGTAAAACACCATCTCAAGATAAGAAAGCATTTCACACATTAAGATGAACTTAAGTATCAGAAAAAGTCCCGTAATGATGTATGATGATGAAGATGCAATCCTCTATGTCAATGCTCCAAGATACTCTCCTCCGTAGCCTTTCCTTCTTCCCCTAGAAATATGGAATATGTGTGTTTTTCTTTTTATTATAGAAATTCGTCTTTTTTCTTCAATAAATGAGCAGAAATTCCTTTTATAGCATGAGAGGAACTCGCCGAGTATAATTTACATACTCGTCGAGTGAGTGTGTTGTCGGTGTCTGATTGGGGGCTCCTGAATGATGAACTCGCCGAATTTACGAGTTGAACTTGCTAAGTTCTTGTGTTGTCGATCGCCCATTGGCTCTGAATTGTATCAAGAATTTCCAGAAATATCTTAGAATTCAGGCTTACTCGCCGAGTACATGCAGGAACTCGCCGAGTAGGAACGTGAGTTTCAGTTCTGGAATATGGTCCACTCGCTGAGTAGACAAGGAACTCGTCGAGTTTAACTGTTGTTTTGGATATTTTTCTTTGATTCACTCAATGAACACCTGAAATGAAAATAAAATCCTATAAGATTGAATCAGACATAAAAATTAACTAAATAAACATTCATAACACGAGATATCGTCCGATAAAACATGTGTGAAACGGACGATATCATGTACATTGTTATGGAAAGTCAAAAGTAATATATGTTGCTATAAATGATAAAAAGGTGAAAGTAGGTTTCTACTTTTACATATTAGACCCTTCAAAAATGATGTTGCAAACCTAGATGCTAGAGCAGTTCTGGAAGGAAAGTATATAATGCCAATAGACACATACCTCAATATAGCTTTCATCATGACTCATGAATAGTTCGGAACCATCCATATCATCACATCCCAGAAGGTCTTGATTTCAGGCTCCAGGTAGCACTAATTCTGCGAAGCTGAGGATTTTAAATGGAATACACAAGAGGCTCCCATCCTTGTTCCCAGCTAGAACACATTCCTCTTGGGATACTGTCAGTGAAGTTATAATCCTCCGGGCACCACTATACCGTCCTACAATCTCAAGTGACTTCATAGAACGTACAACAATCTGTCCTTGATCGCCTACACAAACCAAGAACTCACCACAGCTACTCAGCTCAATACATTTTAGACGACCATTAGTTTCAAAAGAGTTAACGTATTTCCCGTTGATAGAATAGAGGTGCAAAGTGAGATCATAATCTGCATAAAGTACAATTCTTCCATGTTGAGATGCAACTAGCTTTGTCAACGGGCATCCTGGATGTTGAAGAGATCGTAGATTTCTTCCTTTGCGTAGCGTATGAAAAACTTACGTCCTGTCTTTTGATCCGCTAATAACCACATCAAATTCTACACTTGCATATAAGCATGTATTTATATCATCATGTCCACATAATATGTGGAAAGGTGTGTCTGCAATGATACAGTCTTTACAATGAAAACTCTGTAGGTATGCTGCGTGCTCTCTTTTCTGGAGCTCTATTACGTTAAACCTCCCAAATCATAACCGTTGTATCGTAACTACCAGTAGAAAGGATGCTCCCATCAGACGTAACTGAAGCATTGTTAAAGATGAGATAAAAAGTTAAAAAAGAACCTAAGATAATCATTTATAGTGTGTTATGATGGCATGCAACATATAAAAAAAGAGATAATGATGTATAATAGAAATGTAATTTTGAGTTTGTTTCGATCAAGGATATGTACTCTTTTTTGAGCAAATTTAAACCGAATGCTTTACAAAGTATTCTTATTTGGTAGTTCGTCTACCCACTACTGGTTATCATGCTGATGTGTACTTTGTAGTGTTTTGATTTTAGTTGTTTTCTTTAAAAAAGTGTTTTAATTTAAGCATGTTTCGGTTTGGTAGTTGAGCAAACTGATAACCACTATCAATATGTATTAATGTTTCATTCATTCCCTCTTTTTTCTTGATCATTCTTACAACATTTTCCAATTACTTTGTGAAATGAATCGTATAACCTTGAAACACGTAACATTGCTTCCTCAATCTTTGTCTTCCTTCCAGATCACTCTTATGCCATTTTTGCTCAATTCATTAAATTGAATGCGATATAAAAATGTAACATCCTCGGATTTATTTTATTGTAAATTGGGCTAATTAAGTGGAAAATTTACAATTAAGTTGAATTATGAACAATTATTATGTATTTGGGATATTTAGAAAGTTTGTTGTTATTTTAAGAAAATTTGAACTCGGGAATTATTATTAAGAAATATTATGAATTATAAAAGTTATTAATAATCCCATGACTCACTGCTTGAACACAAAAATCTCTTTTATATGTTCAGAACTTGAGTCATGCTAAACCGAATGCTCACCATAAGTTTACCAACTTTGAAAGATGACACGGTTAACACCAGATACATAAAATTCATGTCATAATCTCATAACGACATAAATCCCCTCTCGTTGTTATTAAAACACTTTCTTAACACACTCTTTCACCATCTCTAGTAGAAAGATTTAAAGACACCAAGATATTTGGGTCATCAAAAATGAATACTAAGTATCTCGAACTCTCGTTATGGAAAAAATAAAGCATTCATAGCAAGTTTAAAGAGTCTCAAACAATACAACAAGATTTTCATTCGAAGTAAGTAAACTATACATATCAAACAATCATATACAAATATAAATCATCTGATGTTTAGGCTTCGTTACCCAAATGACTACATAGCAAAACTACTCCATAATCATGGAGTAAAACACCATCTCAAGATAAGAAATCATTTCACACATTAAGATGAACTTAAGTATCAGAAAAAGTCCCGTAATGATGTATGATGATGAAGATGCAATCCTCTATGTCAATGCTCCAAGATACTCTCCTCCGTAGCCTTTCCTTCTTCCCCTAGAAATATGGAATATGTGTGTTTTTTTTTATTATAGAAATTCGTCTTTTTTCTTCAATAAATGAGCAGAAATTCCTTTTATAGCATGAGAGGAACTCACCGAGTATAATTTACATACTCATCGAGTGAGTGTGTTGTCGGTGTCTGATTGGGGGCTCCTGAATGATGAACTCGCCGAATTTACGAGTTGAACTCGCTAAGTTCTTGTGTTGTCGATCGCCCATTGGCTCTGAATTGTATCAAGAATTTCCAGAAATATCTTAGAATTCAGGCTTACTCACCGAGTACATGCAGGAACTCGCCGAGTAGGAACGTGAGTTTCAGTTCTGGAATATGGTCCACTCGCTGAGTAGACAAGGAACTCGTCGAGTTTAACTGTTGTTTTGGATATTTTTCTTTGATTCACTCAATGAACACCTGAAATGAAAATAAAATCCTATAAGATTGAATCAGATATGAAAATGAACTAAATAAACATTCATAACACGAGATATCGTCCGATAAAACATGTGTGAAACGGACGATATCATGTACATTGTTATGGAAAGTCAAAAGTAATATATGTTGATATAAATGATAAAAAGGTGAAAGTAGGTTTCTACTTTTACATATTAGACCCTTCAAAAATGATGTTGCAAACCTAGATGCTAGAGCAGTTCTGGAAGGAAAGTATATAATGCCAATAGACACATACCTCAATATAGCTTTCATCATGACTCATGAATAGTTCGGAACCATCCATATCATCACATCCCAGAAGGTCTTGATTTCAGGCTCCAGGTAGCACTAATTCTGCGAAGCTGAGGATTTTAAATGGAATACACAAGAGGCTCCCATCCTTGTTCCCAGCTAGAACACATTCCTCTTGGGATACTGTCAGTGAAGTTATAATCCTCCGGGCACCACTATACCGTCCTACAATCTCAAGTGACTTCATAGAACGTACAACAATCTGTCCTTGATCGCCTACACAAACCAAGAACTCACCACAGCTACTCAGCTCAATACATTTTAGACGACCATTAGTTTCAAAAGAGTTAACGTATTTCCCGTTGATAGAATAGAGGTGCAAAGTGAGATCATAATCTGCATAAAGTACAATTCTTCCATGTTGAGATGCAACTAGCTTTGTCAACGGGCATCCTGGATGTTGAAGAGATCGTAGATTTCTTCCTTTGCGTAGCGTATGAAAAACTTACGTCCTGTCTTTTGATCCGCTAATAACCACATCAAATTCTACACTTGCATATAAGCATGTATTTATATCATCATGTCCACATAATATGTGGAAAGGTGTGTCTGCAATGATACAGTCTTTACAATGAAAACTCTGTAGGTATGCTGCGTGCTCTCTTTTCTGGAGCTCTATTACGTTAAACCTCCCAAATCATAACCGTTGTATCGTAACTACCAGTAGAAAGGATGCTCCCATCAGACGTAACTGAAGCATTGTTAAAGATGAGATAAAAAGTTAAAAAAGAACCTAAGATAATCATTTATAGTGTGTTATGATGGCATGCAACATATAAAAAAAGAGATAATGATGTATAATAGAAATGTAATTTTGAGTTTGTTTCGATCAAGGATATGTACTCTTTTTTGAGCAAATTTAAACCGAATGCTTTACAAAGTATTCTTATTTGGTAGTTCGTCTACCCACTACTGGTTATCATGCTGATGTGTACTTTGTAGTGTTTTGATTTTAGTTGTTTTCTTTAAAAAAGTGTTTTAATTTAAGCATGTTTCGGTTTGGTAGTTGAGCAAACTGATAACCACTATCAATATGTATTAATGTTTCATTCATTCCCTCTTTTTTCTTGATCATTCTTACAACATTTTCCAATTACTTTGTGAAATGAATCGTATAACCTTGAAACACGTAACATTGCTTCCTCAATCTTTGTCTTCCTTCCAGATCACTCTTATGCCATTTTTGCTCAATTCATTAAATTGAATGCGATATAAAAATGTAACATCCTCGGATTTATTTTATTGTAAATTGGGCTAATTAAGTGGAAAATTTACAATTAAGTTGAATTATGAACAATTATTATGTATTTGGGATATTTAGAAAGTTTGTTGTTATTTTAAGAAAATTTGAACTCGGGAATTATTATTAAGAAATATTATGAATTATAAAAGTTATTAATAATCCCATGACTCACTGCTTGAACACAAAAATCTCTTTTATATGTTCAGAACTTGAGTCATGCTAAACCGAATGCTCACCATAAGTTTACCAACTTTGAAAGATGACACGGTTAACACCAGATACATAAAATTCATGTCATAATCTCATAACGACATAAATCCCCTCTCGTTGTTATTAAAACACTTTCTTAACACACTCTTTCACCATCTCTAGTAGAAAGATTTAAAGACACCAAGATATTTGGGTCATCAAAAATGAATACTAAGTATCTCGAACTCTCGTTATGGAAAAAATAAAGCATTCATAGCAAGTTTAAAGAGTCTCAAACAATACAACAAGATTTTCATTCGAAGTAAGTAAACTATACATATCAAACAATCATATACAAATATAAATCATCTGATGTTTAGGCTTCGTTACCCAAATGACTACATAGCAAAACTACTCCATAATCATGGAGTAAAACACCATCTCAAGATAAGAAATCATTTCACACATTAAGATGAACTTAAGTATCAGAAAAAGTCCCGTAATGATGTATGATGATGAAGATGCAATCCTCTATGTCAATGCTCCAAGATACTCTCCTCCGTAGCCTTTCCTTCTTCCCCTAGAAATATGGAATATGTGTGTTTTTTTTTATTATAGAAATTCGTCTTTTTTCTTCAATAAATGAGCAGAAATTCCTTTTATAGCATGAGAGGAACTCGCCGAGTATAATTTACATACTCATCGAGTGAGTGTGTTGTCGGTGTCTGATTGGGGGCTCCTGAATGATGAACTCGCCGAATTTACGAGTTGAACTCGCTAAGTTCTTGTGTTGTCGATCGCCCATTGGCTCTGAATTGTATCAAGAATTTCCAGAAATATCTTAGAATTCAGGCTTACTCGCCGAGTACATGCAGGAACTCGCCGAGTAGGAACGTGAGTTTCAGTTCTGGAATATGGTCCACTCGCTGAGTAGACAAGGAACTCGTCGAGTTTAACTGTTGTTTTGGATATTTTTCTTTGATTCACTCAATGAACACCTGAAATGAAAATAAAATCCTATAAGATTGAATCAGATATGAAAATTAACTAAATAAACATTCATAACACGAGATATCGTCCGATAAAACATGTGTGAAACGGACGATATCATGTACATTGTTATGGAAAGTCAAAAGTAATATATGTTGCTATAAATGATAAAAAGGTGAAAGTAGGTTTCTACTTTTACATATTAGACCCTTCAAAAATGATGTTGCAAACCTAGATGCTAGAGCAGTTCTGGAAGGAAAGTATATAATGCCAATAGACACATACCTCAATATAGCTTTCATCATGACTCATGAATAGTTCGGAACCATCCATATCATCACATCCCAGAAGGTCTTGATTTCAGGCTCCGGGTAGCACTAATTCTGCGAAGCTGAGGATTTTAAATGGAATACACAAGAGGCTCCCATCCTTGTTCCCAGCTAGAACACATTCCTCTTGGAATACTGTCAGTGAAGTTATAATCCTCCGGGCACCACTATACCGTCCTACAATCTCAAGTGACTTCATAGAACGTACAACAATCTGTCCTTGATCGCCTACACAAACCAAGAACTCATCACAGCTACTCAGCTCAATACATTTTAGACGACCATTAGTTTCTGAAGAGTTAACGTATTTCCCGTTGATAGGATAGAGGTGCAAAGTGAGATCATAATCTGCATAAAGTACAATTCTTCCATGTTGAGATGCAACTAGCTTTGTCAACGGGCATCCTGGATGTTGAAGAGATCGTAGATTTCTTCCTTTGCGTAGCGTATGAAAAACATACGTCCTGTCTTTTGATCCGCTAATAACCACATCAAATTCTACACTTGCATATAAGCATGTATTTATATCATCATGTCCACATAATATGTGGAAAGGTGTGTCTGCAATGATACAGTCTTTACAATGAAAACTCTGTAGGTATGCTGCGTGCTCTCTTTTCTGGAGCTCTATTACGTTAAACCTCCCAAATCATAACCGTTGTATCGTAACTACCAGTAGAAAGGATGCTCCCATCAGATGTAACTCTAGCATTGTTAAAGATGAGATAAAAAGTTAAAAAATAACCTAAGATAATCATTTATAGTGTGTTATGATGGCATGCTACATTTAAAAAAAGAGATAATGATGTATAATAGAAATGTAATTTTGAGTTTGTTTCAATTAAGGATATGTACTATTTTTGGAGCAAATTTAAACCGAATGCATTACAAAGTATTTTTATTTGGTAGTTCGTCTACCCACTACTGGTTATCATGCTGATGTGTACTTTGTAGTGTTTTGATTTTAGTTGTTTTCTTTAAAAAAGTGTTTTAATTTAAGCATGTTTCGGTTTGGTAGTTGAGCAAACTGATAACCACTATCAATATGTATTAATGTTTCATTCATTCCCTCTTTTTTCTTGATCATTCTTACAACAATTTCCAATTACTTTGTGAAATGAATCGTATAACCTTGAAACACGTAACATTGCTTCCTCCATCTTTGTCTTCCTTCCAGATCACTCTTATGCCATTTTTGCTCAATTCATTAAATTGAATGTGATATAAAAATGTAACATCCTCGGATTTATTTTATTGTAAATTGGGCTAATTAAGTGGAAAATTTACAATTAAGTTGAATTATGAACAATTATTATGTATTTGGGATATTTAGAAAGTTTGTTGTTATTTTAAGAAAATTTGAACTCGGGAATTATTATTAAGAAATATTATGAATTATAAAAGTTATTAATAATAAATTTAAGAATAAATCAGTATTTTATGGAACCGGTTAAGATGAGGGGTGAAATGTGCAAAATGATGAAAATGGGAATAAAAAGGCCAAGCCCTTCATTTTTCACCATCTCTCTCTCTCTCTAGAAGTTTTCTCTCTACATCTCTCTAAGATATCTCACAAACCGACCGGCCGATTATCGAGATTTATACGTCAACGAAAAGATCTCGAGGAGTACTATAACAATCTGCAGTTGGATTCCTGATATCATACGAATTGAGGTAAGAATCGACCCTTTTAAGTTGTTTATTTCGGTTTTGAAGAACTTGGAATTCGAATCTGTTATTTTATGTGAATTGGAGCTAGTTTTGCTTGAAATATTACAAGAATATGATAGTATATGCATCATAGAATCGAAACTAGGCTTAATACTTGATATATCGGTGATTTGAGGCTTAGAAATGTATGTTTTAAAGTTGTAAGATGAACAAACTCGAAAATACCAAGAACACAGTCGAAATGCAAGAACAAACTCGATTTTGGTACTAGATTCGAGTGTATTTTCGAGTCTATCATTAGATTCGAAGGGGGGGGGGGGTTTCAAATCTACCCCAAACTCGAATGGGGTTCGAGTTTATGCTATGGGGTTTGAGTTTATGCTCAAACTCGAATGGGGTTCGAATTTAACCCATTAAATTCGAGTTTAATGCCTAAAATCGAGAAATCTACTCTCTAAACTCGAGTATTTTGAATGAAACTCATAAATAACACATAAAATGGCAAGAGTTATTCAAAGGATAAGTTATGAACTTGAGATGGGTTCAAACTTAATTATGGTTTGATTTTAGACATGGACCCGAAATGGGAAAAATATTGCAAAACTTATAAAGTTTGGTTTTATGAATTTAACGGTTATTGATACGAGGTATTGTTGTAACTAACTTAACAGGTCCCTTGTGGTGTTGTTTAATCCACAGTGGGGTACTTGGTGGAACCGGTTGAAAGCCCGAGGAGAAATAATATCGTTTAAAGTTTACATTACGCACCCACTGTGAGTACAGTAGATTTCGCATGTTTATATTTGTTTTATGTTAAGCTTTGCCTGCTGAGACCTGTTGCTTCATTTATTTGGTTGGAATTCTACTAACTTGCGTAGATTTAGATGCACATTCTTACTTGTTGCATGTCCGTTCGATTGTTGTGCATCTAGTGATGGACCGGTGGGTCGCATCAATTACTCTGATGTTACTGTGCTATATGACCTGGAGCTGATCCCTCCTAGGCCCGGTAGGCAGTATGTCATCCCCGATCGTACGTTTGTCTCAGATGGTATGTTTAAATGCCGAGCTGTGGGCTCGAAGGGGCTGCGACTCTGGTCCGTACTTGGTGTATGAAGAGGGTATACGATGTTTGTCATCGTTTTACCCTTGGGCTTCATAAAAATTTATAAAATGCGTAATCTTTGTATTCACTAAGCATCCGCTTATTCCCCAGTTGTTTATTTTTGTTTTACAGGAAAGGGAAATCTACCGCCGGACCTTCTAGTTAGGTCATTTGTGAAGATTCAGAAGATTTGGTACTATACAATCGGTAATCATGCTTTGGGACAATATTATATTATATTCTGGATGTTGTAATAATTATTTGGGTGTGTAGACTTAGATTTGGTACCTTGTAGCACCGTAGGGTGTTTGACACTGTTGCACTACTTTATTTATGTATTTTAAATGCTTCCGCACTTAATTTAGGTTATCAGATCATTATGTATTTGTATGTTGGTGATTAATCCTGGGTGTTTTGTAAATGGTGGTTGTTGTGGCAAGGGTGTCACACGAGATGGTATCAGAGCAGTAGTTTGAGATTCAAGTGTCCGTGAGGTCTTGATCTCAAACATTAGGTAATGATATGTAGTGATTCTAAGTAATGATCTGAACTAAGATAGGTTACGATCTAGTAATCATAGGGATTGACTATCATACGGGACAAATGGGTGGTGTCTTAAATTAATGACATGTTACTAAACAAATTATATGTTTATATTACAGAACATGTCTGGAGGAGGAATGACACCTGAAGAAGCCAGAGAGATGATGCTAGCCATGATGGCTGAGCAGAACAAAATGATTCAGGATCAGTTTCGGGCTTGAGATGAGGCCGACGCTAAGAGAAGAGAGGATAAGAGGAAGAACAAGGAGAAGGAAGGGGGCAACGATGATAATCAAGATGACAACACTGGGTCATCAAACAAACCCAAAGGTTGTCGGTTTAAGGACTTCAAGGGAAACGGGGCCGTGGAGTTTAATGGATTGGGAGACGCTGTTGCCGCACTCGAATGGATAACGGCAACCGAACGAACATTCCGAATCAGCGACTGTGCTGAGAAGGACATGGTTCGGTATGCTACTGCTATGTTCACGAATGATGCGATCATGTGGTGGAATTCCATGGTTAACGCCTTAACCTTGGAGAAGGTTTATGTGATGACTTCGGCAGAGTTTACGGAGTTATTTACTCAACAATACTGTCCACTTGATGAGCGCCGGGGATTGGAGGCGAAGTTTATGGCACTGATGCAGGGGACTAAGACTGTGTCCCAATATGCTTTGGAATTCACGAGGCTGAGTCTGTTTGCGCCTCATCAGGTGGATACTGAAGAAAGGAAAGTGACCAGGTTCGAGGCTGGTCTGGATATTGAAAATAGGAGGGTCATGAGCAACGTTCGTTACCCAACATTTGCTGGCTTACTCGAGGCTGCCAGAAATGTAGAGCAGATTTTGATTATGTCGGGCTACTCGATTGGGTCTGCTGCTGCTTCCACCAACCCAACACAGCGGTCACCGCCGAAGCGCCAACGTGAGGGAGGATACTCGGGATCTTCCCGGTCTTCACAGTATTCGCCTCAGCAGTCTTATCGCCGACAGTCTGGTTCATCTGATCGTGGTCGTGCTCGTGCTTATTCCATCAACACTGAGCCGCAATATTGCAATAAGTGTCATCTGGAGCACTTTGGCAAGTGCACTAACGGACGCGCTTGCTTTTGCTGTGGGGAATTGGGTCATTTTCATAACGATTGCCCAAGGAAGGGAGATGCTTGCTATAAGTGTGGGGTGTGGGGACACTATAGTAGGAATTGTAGGAAGAATGCTCCAGCAGCTGCCGCTCCATCATCAACACGATCTTCTGGAGGTTCAAGTGGCGGTTCAGTTAACCGTCGGGGTCAGTCACAAAGGGCACCGGCTCGTGCCTTTCAAATTACTGCAGAGGAGGCAAGGGAAAATCCGGAGTTGGTTACGGGTACGTTCATAGTTAATTCTATGCCAGCACGAGTTTTATTTGATTCGGGTGCAAATCGTTCGTTTGTTTCTACTATGTTTGCACAACAACTTGCCATGCCACTGTCTAGATTATCTGCTATACTTGACATAGAAACTGCTAGCAACACTCTAGTCAAGGTAGATCACGTATATCGTAATTGCACATTAGTAATTGAAGATGTAGTCTTCAATTTGGACCTGATTCCTATAGAGTTCAGCGAGTTTGACGTGATAGTCGGGATGAACTGGTTGATTGAGAATGAAGCTCATATAGTGTGTAAGAGTCGAATGATAAAGATAACTACTCCGGAGGGGCGTGAGATTTGTATATATGGGGATAGGAGAAGGGGGGTTCTGTGTTTACTGACCATTGCAAAAGCTCGAAAGCTTGTTGCAAAGGGGTGTGACGCTTACTTAGGATATGCGATTGATGCTAAGGCTGAGAAGAGATCTTTGGCCGAGGTGCCGGTTGTTTCACAATTCCCGGATGTGTTTCCGGAAGACTTGTCTGGCGTGCCGCCTGAGAGACAAGTGGAATTTAAAATTGACTTGATCCCTGGAGCTGCACCGGTAGCTCGTTCTCCTTATCGCATTGCCCCAACTGAGATGAAAGAGATGATGACACAGCTTCAAGAGTTGTTGGACAAGGGCTTCATTCGACCGAGTTTATCGCCGTGGGGAGCTCCGGTACTGTTTGTGAAGAAGAAAGACGGCACAATGCGAATGTGCATTGATTACCGTGAGTTGAATAAGTTGACTATTAAGAACAAGTATCCGTTGTCGAGGATATACGATTTGTTCGATCAATTACATGGGGCGAGCGTGTTTTCTAAGATTGATTTGAGGTCGGGGTACCATCAGTTGAAGGTACGAGAAGAAGATGTACCGAAGACAGCTTTCAGAACTCGCTATGGGCATTATGAGTTTTTGGTTATGCCTTTCGGGTTAACCAATGCCCCAGCTGTCTTTATGGATCTAATGAACCGAGTTTGTACACCTATAATAGACAAATCGGTGATAGTGTTTATTGATGATATACTGGTGTACTCTAAGTCTGAGACCGAGCATGCTGAACATCTAAGGGAACTATATTCCCCAGTTGTTTATTTTTATTTTACAGGAAATGGGAAGTCTACCGCCGGACCTTCTAGTTAGGTCATTTGTGAAGATTCAGAAGATTTGGTACTATACAATCGGTAATCATGCTTTGGGACAATATTATATTATATTCTGGATGTTGTAATAATTATTTGGGTGTGTAGACTTAGATTTGGTACCTTGTAGCACCGTAGGGTGTTTGACACTGTTGCACTACTTTATTTATGTATTTTAAATGCTTCTGCACTTAATTTAGGTTATCAGATCATTATGTATTTGTATGTTGGTGATTAATCCTGGGTGTTTTGTAAATGGTGGTTGTTGTGGCAAGGGTGTCACAAAAAATATTTTCATTTCTAATCTTATCTTCTATTTATAGCAAAAACAAGGATTTGCTATCTCCATGAAAATTTCAAATGTTTTCACGTATTTAAATTAGTTCAATTCGAAAGAACATATCAGATCTAATTTAATCAATCGAGTTAAATCAGAGAGTTGAGTAACAGTGATTGGAAAGGAAGGCGGCGATGGAGGAAGCATTGCATTGTTATTGGTTACAAGTTCTGCACAACTTCCAATCTATTTGAAAAATGACCAGAAAATGTTACAACAGTGATCAGTAAGGAAAGAGGTGGTAATCCGTGAATGAAACATTAATACAAGTTGATACTAGTTATCAGGTGCTCCACAACCAAATCGAAACACTTTAAAAGTACACATCCTAAATTTAAAAAATTCTTAGAGTACACACAACCCAAATCAAAACGCTGACAAAGTACATGTCAATAGTTCCAAGTAGTCGAACCACCAAATCGTAGCACTTTTGGTAGTGCACACCATAAATGTGTATATCGAAACAATGAAGTAACACCATTATGTCTATACAAAATATGGAAATCAAATTTACTTGGGCAAAGGATATACCGTAAACACAACTAACCACATCTTTATGTCGTAGGACACTTTGCACCAATCTTCCATCATTCAGGCCTATCAGCTGAAAGCTATTCTCCTAGTTGCCACATGAAACCATAAAATTTCCAGATGGTGTTGGTACTGTGGTAAAACATTGTGCTCCAAGTTTGATATTTTCAGCCAAAGGACTACCAATTCTGCGAGGAGAAAGCACGTAGGCCCCTATGGAAAAGTAAGGATCCTGCATGTATTAGGACAATTAATAATATTGTATTGATTTGTAGGATGCCAAAAAGATGTAAACCTAATATATAGATGAAACACCCATACAACTAATACGAGAATTTCGATACAATTATACAATAATTTATATAGAGTAGTTGCGGAGATAAGGTTAAATTAAAAGTTGTAAAATACTTTAATAATCATTACCGTTATTCTAAACTCTTTGCATACATCACCACAGAGTGTTGGAAATCACGGAGTAATATAATTGGGTTTACAACGTTTAAACATTTATAGTTACCCGCGATTTAAAAGTTTACAATTAATTCGGTTCCAAAATGGAATACTGCTACTCCCACCCAAGCATCAACAAAATATGGAGCTCCTATCTCTACTCCAATCGGTGTCTAACAGTTCAGGCCAGCCGGGTTTTCGCCCTTATCAATTTTAAAAAAAAATAATCAACTAAAGGGTAAACAACAAAGTTATTTAGTGAGATTGTAGATTAAAGTACCTTACGTTATATGAATGATGTCATGCAATGCCATGAATTTAACTAACAATCTCAGGAGGCCAACTAATGGCTTATAGGCTACCACATTGCGGTTACCACACGCTCAGGCTTACCGTACAATGGGTTTACAATCGAATGCTCGATTACCACAGACCACAGGCTTATCGATATGTAGTTTACGGCGATGCCATACGATTACCACTGACCACAGGCTTATAAACACATTAATGCTAGAACTCACAGTGGTATACAACAAGCTCTCGGCCTCACTACTGAGTTATAATCGTTATGTTAGGGGTAATAGTCTCCAAGGAACTTTTACTCGTCAACCCCCTACAGATAGGTTCATAGTATAATTTCTATAAGTTTTATGGCTTATAATTTCTTAATATTGACCCGGATACATTAGTCATAAGACTTTGGTAGTAAGCGTCAATTACTATTTTGGTTTAATTATTCTCCCTAATTGAAGTCATAAACGATTATGGAGAAAGATCCAAAGAATAATTAAAATTACAATTTCGGTCCAAAACTGGGTCCGACTCGCCGAGTCGTCCCATCCGAACTCGGGTCAAGCTCATCCGAAACTCGGGTCAACTTTATCTGAAACTTCGGTCATGTTTATCTGAAACTCGGGTCAAGTTCATCCGAAATTCGGATCTTCTCTCCCGAATCTCGGATCCCATCATCTAATATTTGGATCTTAACTCATCAGAGAATCCATACTTAGAAAATGCTAAAATTCCCAACCCGCCGAGTCAACCAGGCGACTCGCCGAGTCGAGTGCAGACCTGCACTTTCTGCCTTACGAATTTAAATGCTAAAATTACCAACTTATTCTCATTTATTACAAACGATTGGGAAAGCATTCCCAAACATATATATACTTTATTCAACCCATTTTCAACATTAAAACACTATTTTGACTCTTTTGAATCATCTAGGGTTCATATGAACTCCAACTTGGAGTTTTGAGTTAAACTCACCACAATACATAAAAACTTTGATAATAAGCCTTTAAATGATGGATCTAACATATTTCATCATTTTCTTTCAAGATCTAATGATTTCTAAGAGATCTCCATAAAAACCCATTTTGAGCTCTCATCTTCTATAAAATGAAGACGGTGAGGAGAAGAAGATGATAAAGGTTTTACAAAGTAATAGTTGATGCCTCTTGGATCTTTAAGAAAATCGAGTGAAGCTCCTCCAAAAATCCAATTTTTTCTTTCTTCTTCTTCTCTTTATACTCTTTTCTCTTTATTTTGAAAATGGGTGAAATGGATGAACACACACACAAGTGTGTGTGTGTGTGTGTGTGTGTGTGTTCGGCGTGAATATGAAGCAAAGGAAGAGTTTTCTTTTCCTTTTTCTTTTTTAATCCCTAAACATTTCCTTATTTATTTCTAGGTCCCTATAAACATTTCCATTTCTTTTAAAATCCAATCTTCATAAATCAATACTTCATTTATTATAATTTACACAACCGTTCATTTATATGTTACAAAATTTGTATTCACTCAACATAAATATTAAATATTAAGTATTAGGATCGTTACAATTCCTCCTCTCTTAAAAGGATTCCGCCCACGGAATCATGTTCTTTTAAATAGAGCGGGGTATTTAGCCATAATTTTAGGCTTTGGTTCCCAAGTCATCAGAGATGCACGGTGGTGCTTCCAACAAACGAGCACCATCTCGATCTCCTTATTCCTTAGGTTAATTACTTTGTCGCCGATAATATTTTCCGGTTCTTCGACATATCGCAACCGCTCATCGATTTGTGCATCATCCAAAGGAACAGTCATGGTAGGATTGATCGAACTTTTCTTCAAATAGCTAACGTGGAAAGTATCATGAATTCCTGCCAACTCACCGGGCAGCTCTAATTTATAAGCTTAGGCTCCGACACGCTCAGTGATAGGAAATGGTCCGACGTATCGAGGACTTAATTTTCCTCACTTCCCAAATCTCATAATACCTTTCCACGGGGATACTTTCTGCACCACCGAATCTCCCACTACAAACTCTATATCTTTATGACGTTTATCCGAGTATGCTTTGTGTCAATCTTGGGTAGCTTTGATTCGCTCACAAATAATGTGAATTTTATCATGCGTCTCTTGAAGAAAATCGGGTTCCGCTAACGGTTTCTCACCTGCTTCACGCCAATACATCATAGTTTGACACTTTTGACCATGCAACGACTCATACTGAGCCATCTTTATCGATGAATGATAACTATTGTTGTAGCGAATTCCACAAGTGGTAGGTGCGTATCCCAATTTCCACCAAGCTTGATCACGCACGCACGCAACATATCTTACATCGTCTGGTTGGTAGGCTCAGTCTGGCCGTCAGTCTGGGGAAGAAACGTCGTACTCAAATTAACACGCGTTCCCAATTGTCTTGCATACTTTGCCAAAATCTCGAAGGAAATCTCGTATCGCGATCAGATACAATAGATTTAGGAATCCCATGGCGTACAATAATCTCATCAATATATATTCACGCCAATCTTTCTAAAGGAAAGTTTTCTCGTATCGGCAAAAACTGTGCGGATTTTGTCAGTCGATCCACAATCACCCAGATAGCATCATGTTGTCCATGGGTCTTCGGAAGCTTTACCACAAATTCCATCGTGATGTGATCCCATTTCCATAACGGTATCTTGAGTGGTTGCAAATTTCCAGATGGTTTCAGATGTTCGGCTTTGACTCGCAAGCAAGTCAAACACTGTTCAACATGATTACTGATAAGACTATTATTTTATGTGTTTTTATATCGTTTTAAGATTGTTTTAAGCACCGATGCTTCGTAACTTTGTTACTATTACTCCAAAATAATGTTTCAGGGTCAAGAAGTCAAATGCAAGCAACTCGAGAAAATTCAGCGCGAACCGAGCCGGAGGGGGCGCAGGCCTTCGCCGCCCTATGCTACAAAACAGAAAATTTCAGAGTTATAGACACCTTCCAACGCAGCGCAGCGTAGCCCAAGCCGTACCCCAGGCACAGGGGGGTGCAAGCCTACGCTGGTGCGGTGCAAAATGAATATAGACGCAATTTTGATCCCAGAAACCATAATCTCACATCCTCTATAAATAGAGGCGATGGATCTCATTTTTGGAGGTCCTGAAAGTGTTGAAAGAAGTGGCGAAGCCCTGACGGATTGAAATCACGACTCAAGTAAGAAGATCGTGTTTGAAGCTTTTGATGATGCCTACGATCATTCCTGATGACAAGCACACAATGAGCGGCTAAACTCCATAGTCGTTTGTGGAGGATCTACGACTATGTTTTACTTTATCGAATTTCTATTTATGTATTGATGTATCTTCAATTGCTTGAATATTTTATGTGTATTCAAATGTTAAGCAATCGGTTATGATTATGATTATATGTTTTGATTGGTAAAAGCAAGATAGTTCATCGTAGTGTTATTTTTTGTGCCGAGTCCATCAGCGTAGGGATTAAGACAAGTAATGAATGTTGCATGCGCTATGCCGAGAGTTATTGATTAAAATGATTATGATTAATTTATCCCTGCAATTAATTATGTCTTTATGATTGTTGCATGAAATTCGAGTGAGTAATAACTTGTGCCGTAGTGATTCTATAAATGGTTATCTTTATTTGATTTGTTAACCGATCCGTTAGTTGTTTGCCATTATTTTAGTTATAATTAAATGTAATCATTATTCCAAACAATTCAATCATTTTACAATTTAAATGCTTTTAATAAACTAAAGAAACTAGCTAATTAATCCTAATTACATAAAGCACTCCCTGCGGATTCGACCCTTACTTCTCTGACCTAAATAGTTAGATTTAAGGTTATTTCTACGGGCCACAACGACGGCCACAACGATGACTCGTCAAATTTTGGTGTCGTTGCTGGGGAGTGGTAACATTAGTTAGGGCTAGAAGTTAGTTTTGGCCTTAGTTTTAAGTTTTAAGTACTTTAGTTTAATTGAATTTTTTGACTTTATTTTTATATTATTAAAAAATCACATAAAAATTCAAAATTCAAAAAAAAGGTAATTGTGGTCCTCTACTTTACCACAAAAAATAAATATGGATAAAGTCATACAAATGTATGCTACTTTACTGAATTTATCGATATGACTAATGTAGTTCTTTTTTTACCCGGATGATACTCATACTTCGATTTTATTGTTGATATGGTACGTTTGGTGACAAAAATTATCGATAATTTTGGTAAATTAACATATATATGTATGACTAATGTAATTGTCATGTCATAAAAAGTATGTTATGTCATCGTTTGAATCAGCAAAAACCGTCATGTCAGCATATTTACCGGTCATACGTACTATATCGACAGGTCACCTTTTAGTACAAGTACCGTCCGGTTAAAAGAAAAAGTAAATTAGTCATATCGATAATTTTAGTAAAGTAACATACATTTGTATGACTTTATAGTTTAATTAGATAATTCAATTTAAAATGAAGGTTTTTAATAGTTTATGCTCACACTTAGATCGACAAAAGGATTAAAAAAACAACAAGAATTAATCACGGAGAACTCAAACGAACAAGAGGAAGAAATTCCCACTTTAGAAATTCCTAATTTTGAAGATCCTCCAATTTCGCCACGAAATCGTGAACAAAGAGAACCTGAGCGTATAGCCGCCAGGATGGGTGAAAAAAGCGAGACGAACGGTTGAGTCACATTATCCTGATGGTGTGCCCAACCCGTCTCCGATCCGTTATCCTGAAAACGAGAACGAACCCGAAGTTCGTCCTCAATTATTTCAGATTCTTCCGATCTTTCGAGGGATGCCAAGTGAGGAACCATACGAACATTTAGTTGAGTTCACGACTATTTGTAAAGCAAACCATGTGCGAGGTATAACCACCGATGGTTTAAAACTTCAATTATTTCCATTGTCATTGAAAGAGAAAGCGAAAAATTGGTTCGTATCATTACCAACCAATAGCATTACGACATGGGATCAAATGAAGAGAGAATTTCTTAACGAATATTATCTCATTAGTAAAACAACCGAGAAAAGAAAGGAAATCAACGGATTTAAACAAAAACCCGGTGAACAATTCTAGCCTTTGATCGTATTAAGCTAATAAGAGCTTGCCCACATCATGAAGTACCCAAATCGATGCTTATCAAAACATTTTTTGATGGTGTGAGTCAAGAGAGTCGTAATATGATTATTGCTGCCACGGGAGGCACATCTTTTGTGAAAGAAGATGACGAGGCTTGGGAATTGCTAAATCAACTCGGTAAGTGTCTCAAGGTTCATGCTGGTTCTGAAAACAACATAGGAGTTCAAGTTATGGGCATAGACAATGCCTGGAAACGTGAGGTTAAGAGAAAATTTTCAGAGTTAGGTAAGAAAATGGATCAACTGATGAAGGGTTTCAGTTCAAACCCTAATATATTAGTTAACTGTGTCACATGCGGTGATCCATCTCATCACTCCGAAGCATGTCCTCAAGTGCAATACACAGAGGAATTCGCTAATGAAGTTTACGGTTTTAAAGTGCATAGAGAAAGGGATAACCCATTTTTGTATACCTATAATCCGAGGTGGAGAAATCATCCTAACTTCTGATGGAAGAATGATCAACCTACCGATCATCAATCTAGACCTTGATATGAACCACCAAAAAGAGAATATCGATATGGTTTCACTTCTGCAGCTCAAGATGATCGATATAATAAGTCAAACCAATGTGATCAGCTATTGGTACTAAGACCATGGAGATGTTGAGTCGCCAGATGGGTTAGATAGCTGAGTCACTCACAAGACGTGAAGAGGGGAAGCTTCCTAGCAATACTATTCCCAATCCATCACATGCTCATCACGGTAAAGATAAGAAACATGAAATAAATGAAGTAAATGAGATATCAAAGGTAACCACTTTGAGAAGTGTTAGAGAGGTAGATAATAAGATTGAGATGCCTAAGGAACAAGAGGTAGCAGAAGATACCGACACAGAAGTCGTGTATGAAGAAAAAGAGGATCCAAAAAAGCAGGTTCCTAAGAAAGTTACTTCTAATGAACCAATTAAAGCAAATATTTCAACTCCCAAAGTTGGGGAGGTAGCTAAGGATCAAGACACCTCAGTTCCTCCTCCTTATCCGACTACTTTAGAGAATCCTAAATCATCTCCTTACGATAAAAAAGGCCCACAACTAGAGGATCTGTGGGATTTGTTTAATCATGTTATGATTAATATTCCCTTTATCAAGGCTATTCAGTATGTGCCCTCTTATCAAAATTCATAAAACATCTCTGCACAAAAAAGAGAAAGTTCAAGGTCTCGCTCCCTAAGCAGATCAATTTATCTGAACAATTAAGTGCAGTGGTTTCAAGTTCTTTGCCTCCTAAGCTTAATGATCCTGGATCACCCTTGATTCCAGTGACGATAGGGAATGTGCAGATTAAAAAGGCACTACTTGATATTCAAGCTAGTGTTAACATATTGCCTAGAAATTTGTTTGACAAACATGATCTAGGTCAGTTACAAACAATTGACATAATTTTACAATTAGCAGATCAGTCAACGAAATGTCCAAGGGATATTCTCTCGGATGTCATAGTAAAAGTTGAGGATTTTTATTATCCAGTCGATTTCCTAGTCCTGGATACTGAGAGTTCAATACGAGATAATCAATCGGTTATTATCTTAGGCAGACCTTTCTTAGCCACAATTAATGCTCAAATTAATTGTAGAACGGGAGTCTGTAACAACCTAACTTTTGGTCCAGCCTTAATTATCTGATTTTGAGCTAATAATGTAATTTTATTACATTATTTGTTTTGTAATTTAATTAAGTATGAAATTATTTTTATTAAATTATATTGATGTTTATAAATTATTTAATGAAATTAAAAGAGAAGTAAAATACAAAAGTGAAAGTGGGTTAATTTCACATAATGTTAAAATGAAATATATAAACCAAATTAATGGTCATTAACATTAGGGTTTATTATGAACAAAACCAACATGTTTTCACGTTTTTTGCGTTTTCGTCGCTCCGTGTTATTTTTTTCCATAAAAAAACCTCAAGTTATTCTTTTCTTATTGGTTTAGTGAAATTTTGGACATTAGACCCCGGTTATAATTTGTGAACCGGGTTTTAAAAACTAGAAAAACCGGGTTCTAATGTCCAAATTTCACTAAACCAATAAGAAACGAATAACTTGAGGGTTTTTATGGAAAAAAATAACATGGAGGGACGAAAACGCAAAAAACGTGAAAACATGTTGGTTTCTTTCATGATAAACCCTTAATATTATTTAAGAAATTGACTCTCTCTCTCTCTCTCTCTCTCTCTCTCTCTATCTCTATCTCTACTCTCTCTCTACCCTACGGCTACCTCAAGAAAACATCAAGAATTCTTAAAAATTGTTGCATTAATTGAAGAATAAATTCAAAAGGAGTTACAAGAAGCAACAATCAACAACAATGTACAAGAATACAAGGTAATTTCTTGATTAAAATCCATAATTTCATGAATTTGGTTCGGTTTTTGTGAAAAACCGAAACCAAGAATTTAAAATATGAAAAATGTATTTTGCATGTGTAAATTTGTGATAGATAATTATGTATTAAAGTAGTTTGAAGTTATAGAAACAAAGATTTTGGGTTAGATCATTCAATTAAATAAGAAATCCGGATTTTTGTAAATATTAGTGTTCTTGACAAAAATGGCTTATTTTGGATGATTTTGATCGATTTATGATGTTATTAATAAGGAAAATAGTATAATATCAACCCAATAATGATAATATAACATTATATTAACTTGCATGTGATTAAAATTAAGTTTTGTGAATTTTTATGAAAAATCCGAATGAATAAAGTTAAGAACATCAAGAACATTTCTGGGAAAATTTCTAAGTGTAAGGATCCGAATTCGGGTAGGACCGAATTCGGATGGTACCTGTTTCGAATGCAATCTACTTCGGATGAAGTGCCCACTTCGGATCCTATGTTTTCGAATAAGTCCCAATTCGGATGATTATGCAAATTCGAACCTACTTCAAATTCGGATTTGTCCCAATTTCGGATGCTTCAAATTCGGTTCCTATGTTTCGGATAAGTATGGTCCGAACTTTTAAAGCCTAGTCTGGATGGCCCATTTCGGATAGGTCCGAATCCGGATGTCCGAACCCGGATGTACTATTTTGATAAATTAAAATTACAACTAAATGATGTTTTATAAATTCAATACCCATGAATTTATGATGGAAGATTGATTAAAGCAATATGAGATATATTAATATTTATATCTCATTATGAATACAAAGAGTCAAAGAGAATGCAAAATGATTAATGAATTATCAGTTATCAGAATCCGATAAAATAAAGATTTTAAAGACTGATGACATTGATATGATATAATTTTGAACATGTTCAGATAAATTCTGAACAAAGATTTAGAGATATTGAAAGCGGGTCCCGGAATTGAAAAGAATTGATAGAGATCAGATAGACAAAGATTAAAGATAAAATCCTGAGATAACTCAGGTGGTGGATTTTATATCTGCTTGATAAAGACCCCAAACCTGTGAGTTATATATATCTAGCTTTACATGCGAGATTTTCGGTTGAGATATACTGTTGATGATAGATTATATTGACATTCATATATGATCAGCTGGATTGTAACCTGTGCACACCATGGTTTGGTGATGCCCTGTGGATCATGATAGCTATTTGATTTATCATTTCATATGACATTGAATTTACAGCTTATTTCAGATATTGCTATGAGATTATTGCTATCGTGACTTTGATTACTATGCTTTCACTATTGCACGCATCCTTTGACATATCGATTCAGCTTAAGATGATTAACGTTGACGGTCTATTGTTCTAGACCATGCTATTTCACCAGTTTTATTGAACTTGGTAATGACACTCCGATGTTCCGCCATGTTGATTTACTGGTAGCTAGCCCAGTATGTGGCTGATCCCCACGATTTAAGCGTGAGCGTGGCCTGAACATCATCCGATACCATGACTACTATGTCTCAATCATGAGGGCTGTAGCGACAGTCAAGATATATCACGCTAGACCCATGATCCGCTTGATAATCCATGTAATCTGAAAATCGATATTCTCACTAAGCTTTGCTTACAGATGTTGCTCATAATTTTTGTAGGAAAACATAAAGGAAAGTCACCCGCTGGACCTAGTTCTTAGGTCTTACAAGATCAAGACAGAAGTTTTCATAGACCTCTACTCAGCAAACCCTTTTGGTACTGATTGGAAGATGACAATGTGGTGGTCTGGATAGATTTATCTTGATAGTATGATGACATGAACTGGATTAGATAATACCCTTTATAAGTTTAATTTGAAAACTGTAATCTGTATTTAACTTAATCCTAATATGTTGTACTTGTAATTTTAATTCCGCAATATAATTAGTCTATCTTAGTTATGATTGATATCGTGTTGCATGATGTGGGACCTAGACTCTTAGGACTGCCCCGTGAGGGGAGGTCTTCACAGGATGGTATCAGAGACCATAGTTTGAGTGAATCAAGTATTACGTGAGTAATACTTGGTCTCAAACTGAAGCAATACATATGTATCAATCATTTAGGTGGTTTGAACTGAGATAGGATGTACAGACTGTTAGGATGGGAAAAAGGGTACATAGATCTAAGTCTATAAACTGATAGTTAAATGATTTTAATTTTCAGTAAAGATGTCAGGATCAGGTGACATTCCTTACAACATGACTCCCCAGCAAATGTTTGAAATGACGCAACAACTATTAGCCCAACATTTTGAACAACAAAATAAGTATATGCAAGAACAACTTCAGGCTAGAGATGAGGCCGAAGCAAAAAGACGTGCTGATAAAAAGAATAAGAGAAAAGATAAACAAGTCTAGAATAATGAATCTGATTCTGATTACTCGAACCCTTAAACCCAAATTGAACAGCCGAAAGGCTGTAAGTTCAAAGATTTAAAAGCTAGCGGTTCTGTTGGGAAATAGTCTAAGTAGGTTCAAGCTGTTAGTTAGACTTCTCAAACTGTTAGTAGAGTTTATATGTAAATACAAAGTTCATGCTGTTAGTTGAAGAATCTCGAGCTGCCAGTGTAAAAGTTCAAGCTGCCAGAGTAAATCAACTCAAGCTGCTCTGTTCATGCTGTCAAGTGATTCAAGCTGCTCAACAGTTTCATAAACAGAAAGTGCTGATATTCAGGAAAAGATATCTACACAAAGATTCCAGCATATCTACTATCAGAGAAGTCATAGTCCTTCAAGGAAACAAATCAAGAAGCAATATAAATACATAGAATAGGTCTTTCTATTGTATAAGAGTTTTCTGCATATTCAAGTTTGTAATTGCTTTTTGTTTAAGTTTTCATAAGCCTCTAAGGTTGTAAAACCCTAAGAACAGTTTGTGTTCTTCGTCTAATCAAACAGATTAGAGGTGATTGTAATCAGTTAAATCAGCAATACAAGCAGTTTTGATTATTTCTTGTGTTTATCTGCTATTAGTTCTGAAAGCTTTTGCTAAAATAATTAAGTGTTATTCCGCAAACTTCTTGATTAAACTTTGATTCAAAGCAAGATTATTGATTTATACTCTGATAAAATCATATTAGTTAGTCTTGGTTAATTAGTTTTAGATCCTGACAAGTGTTATCAGAGCCAGGTTGTTCTTTGTTTTTCAAAGTCGAAAGTTTTCTTTTAAATTTTTAATCTTTTGCAATGGAATTTGAAAATAGCAGTAGTGGATCTGGGCAATGACTCAAAGTGCCTATGCTCAAGCCCACTGAGTTTGAGATGTGGAAACTCAGGATTAAACAGCATATTCAATTTATTGATTATGCCATATGGGAAACTGTTGAATTTCCTCCTGTAGTTGATCCAGAACTTGATGATGAGGGAAAACAAGTCAAAACTCCTCCAAAAACTGAACTTGAAAGAAAAGCTAGAATGAATGAAGTAAAAGCTCTTACACTCATACAAATAGCCATTCCTAATTCTTATCAACATCAGTTCAAAAAGTTTTATACTGCTCATTCTCTTTGGAATGCTTTAGAGAAAAGATTTGCTGGTAATGCCAGTACCAAGAGAAATCAAAAAGATCTTTTGAAACAGCAGTATGAGAACTTTTCTGGTGGCAAGAATGAAAACCTTACTCAAATTTTTGACAGGTTCAACAAACTGATAAGTGAATTAGAAAGTGCAAAAGTCAGTCTGGATCAAGATGAAGTCAACAGAAAGTTTCTCAGATCTCTTGGAGAAGAATGGACAGTTTATGCTGCACAATGGAGAACAAAAGACACTCTTGATGAAATAGAACTGGATGATCTGTACAACAGTCTGAGAGTGTTTGAGACTGAGATTGATACTAAAAAGAAATCGTTTTCTTATAATCACAATACTGCTCTTCTGTCTTCTGAAAAATCTAATAGCAGTGATTTCTTTTCAGGTGGTGATGTCAACTCTGCTGAAGCTCACTATGAGGCTTTTGTCGCCAATGATGGACTATTTGCTCAAAATGCTGAAGACTTAGAACAAATTCATCCAGATGATCTTGAAGAGATGGATTTAAAGTGGCAACATGCAATGCTGACCATGAGGGCCAAAAGGTTTCTTAAAAGAACTGGAAGGACAAACTTTCAAGCCAGAACAGAAGGCAAACCAGCTTTTGATAAGTCAAAAGTTGAGTGCTATAAATGTCATAAGCTTGGTCACTTTGCAAGAGAATGTAGATCTCAAGGTCAACAGTCATCAAGGACTCCACAACCCAATCAGACATCATCATCAACAGCACTTGTCTCTCAAGAAGACAATGTGTTTGACTGGAGTGATCAGACAGAGGAAGAGTTTCAAAATCAAGCTCTAATGGCAGAAACATCAAATGTCTCATCCACTGAACTACCATCTGAGGTAAATTCTAAACTCTGCTCTCAATCATGCAAAAATATGGTTAAAAAGTACAGAGATCATAATGAGAGCATGTGCAAAACTCTAGCTAAGATGGAAGAAAGGAGATATGAATATATGCAAGCCATAGAAGATCTTGAAAAACAGATAAATGACTATAAGGATAATGAGATTCAAATGGGACATGATAGAACATATCATGAGTGGGAGAAAAAGGAGCTAAATAAGAAAATAGAATCTCTGAATAAAAAGGTAGAAGAGACTGAACAAAAGGTGTTAGAGGCTAATAAGAAACTAGAATCTGTCAATATAGATCTAGGTAACTTTAAATTGGCTAATCAAAAGCTAGAACACCTAATGGAAGTCCAATTTAAAGATTAGGTAAAATCTCAGGTTAATCCCAAAGAAGGCATAGGATACTGGGCTACTCCACCCCCATACAACAACAAATACATTCATCCAATGAGTGAAGTTGCTGATAGACTTGTCATTGAACCATTAGATGAGTCTATGACTACTGTAGATCCTATCCTTGATACCAACCCTGAATCTAAAGAAGATCATATTCAAAATAAAGAGTATGAGTGCACAGCAGTGGAGAAGGCACACAAAACGATGAGTGCACCCATAGAGATCCAAGCCCCCAATAAGAAAGGAAAAGAGAATATGAGTGTATGCAATGCTGCTCCACAAGTTTCTGTACATTCTAACTATAACACTGCATCTTCTTCAAAGAATAATAAAAGGGGTAAAAATGTTCCTGTCTGCACTTGTCAAAAGCATGGTGTTCAAAAGTTTCCCAAACAACAGCAGGTAAGGGGAAATCAGAGGAACAAGAACCAGAAATTGTCAGAAAAATCTGGTTCTCAAATTCAAATAGTCAAAAGGTGTTTTCGCTGTGGCAGGAAGAATCACTTGGCCAAGGATTGTTTTTATAAACCAGCTGTTGCAAAACAGACTGTGAATCACAACAATTCAAATCTTGCTCAGGCAAACCATTCAAAGGTCAAACCTTCTGCTACACCAGTTTCAAAGAAAACAGTTGATCACAGGCTTTTAAAAGTTAATAAAAAACAGTCCACACACCAAAAACAAGTTTTGGCAAAGCCTAAATTAAGTTTTAAACAAATATGATGTGTCAAGGACAAATCTTTAGATCAAACTGCTGATACAAAAAATCAGACTGATAAGCCAAATTCTGAAGCTGTTAGTGCAAAAACTGAAGCTGTTAGCACTAAAAACACAGATCAAGCTGCTAAGCATCAATCTGGAACTGTTAGTGAATCATCTGAGACTGTTAGAAGAAAAGATGATCAAAATACCTGGATACCTCATATAATCACTAAATACTCTCCAAAAACTCCATCAGTAGATCTCACAAAATATAAAAAGTCAAAAACAGTGTTTAGTTATGTCAATACACAAGGCCAACCCAAAACCAATTTGGTTTGGGTTTACTCCACTACTGACTAAGCTTTTATTTGTGCAGGGCAACCACAGGTCACCTCATAAAACAAGATGGCATTTAGACAGTGGATGCTCTAGGCACATGACAGGCAACTCTGAGTGCTTGTCAAATTTCAAAGGCTTTGATGGAGGTTTTGTTGCATTTGGAGGCAACTCAGAAGGAGGAAAGGTTACAGGTAAAGGTACTATTAATGCAGGCAACATGAAATTCCATGATGTTTTCTATGTTGAACAGCTTAAGTACAATTTATTAAGTGTCTCTCAAATCTGTGACAAACAAAACATTGTTCTGTTTACAGATTCTGAGTGCATTGTCCTTTCAAAAGATTTCAAAATTCCTGAAAATCTTGTTTTACTAAGAACACCAAGAAAGGACAATGTTTACTGTCTGGACACAGATCTTTTATCTAAATCAAATACTTTAAGCTGTTTGATATCCAAAGCAGCATCAAATGAGTCTGCCCTTTGGCATAGAAGGATGTGTCACATGAACTTCAAGTCCATGAATGTTTTAGTCAAAATGAATCTGGTAAGAGGCTTACCACAAAAGGAGTTCATATGTGATGATCATTGTATAGCATGTCTTAAAGGCAAGCAACACAAAACTTCTCATAAGGTCAAAGAAGTAAATTCAATCTCATCTGCTCTTCAGCTGATTCATATGGATCTATTTGGTCCAACATCTGTCTTGAGTTTGAATAAAAGGGCTTATTGTTTAGTTATTGTTGATGATTTCACCAGATTTACCTGGGTTTACTTTCTTAGGACTAAAGATGAAACTGCTGAGCTAGTTAAGTCATTTATTCTTAAGATAGAAAATCAATCCAACTCAAAAGTTAAGGTGATAAGATCAGACAATGGAACTGAATTTAAAAATCATATTCTATCCAGTTTCTTTGAGTCCAAAGGTATTGCTAGAAAGTATAGTGCACCAAGAACACCACAGCAAAATGGTGTTGCTGAAAGAAAGAACAGAACATTAATTGAGGCTGCTAGAACTATGCTAGCTGATTCAAAACTGCCAATGACTTTCTGGGCAGAAGCTGTTAGTACAGCCTGTTATGTTCTGAATAGGGTTCAGGTTGTCCAATCACAAGGGAAAACTCCCTATGAGTTATTCCATAACAGAAGTCCCCTAATAGCTTTCTTCAAGTCTTTTGGATGCCCATGTACTATTCTTCACTCTAAGACTCACTTAGGGAAGTTTGAAAGTAAGGCTGAAGAAGGATTCTTTGTAGGATACTCAAGTCAAAGCAAAGCCTATAGAGTATACAATAGTGTGTCTAAAACCATTGAAGAAAGTGCCAATGTTGAATTTAATGAAAATACTGCAAATGTCAAAGGCACTGGTCCTGACTGGTTGTTTGACCTAGATTCCCTAACAAATTCTCTGAGCTTTGTTGAGTATCCTGCAGACACTGATGCAAACAGGGTTGAAGCTGTCAACACAAACTCTCATGCTGCCACTACAAATTTTCAAGCTGTTGGCACACAGTTTCAAACTGCTGCAGATCTAACAAATTGGGATGAATATATCTCTATACCACTTCTGTCATGTGACCCTCCAGGGGCTCTGAATGCTCAACATGATACAAATCCAGACACTGAAGTGCCACTCCCAAGTCCTGAAAGAACAGCTCCAACACAAAGGGAAACAGTCCCAGATTCAAGTCAAGCTGTTCCAGAAGCTGAATCATTCACTGGTCCTGATGGAGATGATACAAATCTTGGATCCTCTTTTCAGACAGAGAGAGAGCCTACACTAAGATTTCACAAGTATCATCCTCTCAATCAAATACTGGGTGATCCAAGCACTCCTGTACAAACAAGGAAAATGGTTCAAAATGAGACTGCTGCTGCTGAACAAGCAGTTCCTGAATTCAGTCTAGCTGCCTTTGAGAATGCATGTTTCATGTCTCAACTAGAACCTAAAAAGGCATCAGAAGCATTAAAGGATTCATCCTGGATTGAGGCAATGCAAGAAGAGCTTCTACAGTTCAAGATTCAGAATGTATGGACTCTGGTGGATCTTCCTAAAGGTAAGAGAGCAATTGGTACAAGATGGGTGTTCAGAAACAAGAAAGATGAGAGAGGGATAATCATCAAGAATAAAGCAAGGCTAGTAGCACAAGGGTACACTCAAGAAGAAGGCATAGATTATGATGATGTATTTGCCCCAGTGGCAAGAATTGAAGCCATCAGACTATTCTTGGCCTATGCAAGCTTCAAAGGTTTTAAAGTGTATCAAATGGATGTGAAGTCTGCCTTTTTATATGGGACAATTGAAGAAGAGGTCTATGTGTGTCAACCTCCTGGTTTTGAAGACTACAAGTATCCAGACAGGGTCTACAAGCTAGACAAGGCTCTCTATGGTCTCCATCAAGCCCCCAGAGCATGGTATGACACTCTGTCATCATACCTTCTACAGAATGGGTTCAAGAAAGGCACTCTGGAAAAAACACTTTTCACTAAGTCTATCAAAGCTGAGATTCTGCTTGTCCAAATCTATGTTGATGACATCATCTTTGGCTCAACAAATGACTGTCTGTGCAAAGAGTTTGAAGCTTTAATGCACAAAAAGTTTCAAATGAGTTCAATGGGAGAACTCACTTTCTTTCTGGGATTGCAAGTCAAGCAGAAGCCCACTGGACTTTTCATAAGTCAATCAAAGTATGTGAAAGACATACTAGAAAAGTTTGGGTATCAAGACACAAAGGTTGCAAGCACTCCAATGGATCCTCACAAGCAACTCCATACAGACAAAGATGGCATAGATGTGGACATACATTTATACAGATCTCTCATAGGATCACTCATGTATCTAACATCTTCTAGACCTGATATAATGTTTGCTGTCTGTGTGTGTGCTAGGTTTCAATGCTCTCCAAAGGATTCTCACTTGGTTGCTGTTAAAAGAATCTTTAGATATCTCAAAGGCCAACCACACTTAGGCCTATGGTATCCTAAAGACTCTCCCCTTGAACTAACTGCTTATTCTGACAGTGACTATGGTGGTTGCAACATTGACAGAAAATCCACAACTGGTGGATGTCAATACTTAGGAGCAAGACTGGTCTCTTGGCAATGCAAAAAGCAGACAACTGTGTCCACATCATCCACTGAAGCAGAATATGTAGCAGCTGCAAGCTGCTGCTCCCAAGTAATGTGGATTCAAAATCAGCTGAGAGACTATGGTATGAATTTCTTATCCACTCCTATTTACATTGACAATTCAAGTGCAATCAGCATTGTGCAAAACCCAGTGAAATTCCCAAAAACCAAGCATATAGAAATCAGATTTCATTTGATAAGGGATTGTAATGAGAAGAATTTAATCCAAGTTACCAAAATACATACTGATGATCAGTTAGCTGATCTATTTACAAAACCTTTTGATGTAGGAAGATTCACTTTCCTGGTATCAAATATTGGTATGGTAAACATGGATTAATTTGTTTTCATTATTATTTACTTCGTATGCTTATTTAAGGGGGAGTCACTGTTTCATTAAAAAGATGCATAATTTTCAACTAACAGCTTGAGTATATTCTCAAGCTGCTAGTTCATTTTCTCGGACTGTTAGTTATTCACTTGATCTGTCAAAGTGTGCAGGGCATTTAGGTAATTTTTAAATGTGTGTGCGCGGGACCCAACCTTTTTCAAAACCTTTAAAGGTCCCAGTTTCGTTCAGTTGTAACTACCAGTTACAAAGTTTTCTTCCACGGCCTTCCTTTTCCTCTCTGAACGATTCACACAATCTTCTTTGCAACCCTAAAATCTCCGATCAATCTTCAATGGAGTTTGTCAAAGAACACAACTGCCTTCCATACTCTCTCAAACACTCTGAACTTCAGCCATTCCATGATATGATGGATTTCCTAAGACACTCCCATATCCACCATGCCCTCAATATAAATCCCACCATATACATATCGCATATAGAACAGTTCTGGAACCGCGCCTCCGTCCAAACCATCAATGGACTTCCTTCTATACTATCCAAGATTGATGGCACTCTCATCACCAATACTGAGGAATCCATTCGACGACATTTGCATCTTCAAGATGCCACAGGTATAACAGACCTAACCCTTAACACTTTACATACTGGTCTTTATAATATAGGTTATAGGGGTCCTGCTGATTCATTTACTTTCTTGAAAGCCCATTTTTCTCCTAAATGGAAATATCTTGTACATATTATTCAGCAGTGTATGAGCCCTAAAAGAACTGGTTGGTAAGAATTTTCTTCTAACATTGCCACTGCCTTAGTGTGCTTTTCAACAGGCCAACGGTTCAATTTTTCAAACATGATTTTTCAGGGGATGTTAAGGCATCATTCCCTAAAGAATGGGAAATTTTTAATGTATCCCAGATTTTTGGCATAAATCATTGCACACACCTGCACTACTTCTCATTTACATAAGAGGATACATATTTCCCATAGGCACTCACTATCTTCTATAAAGAGGCTTTTAAAACAAAGTGCCAATTTTTTGAGTGTAGATGTTCCATTGCCTTCTACAATGATGAACATCATCCCAAGAAACAGAGGAGAGGGTCCTGAGCAGGCTCAACCTATCATTACTGCTTCACCCCCAGGACCCCAACCCACTCCTCATGATACACAAATTCCTTCTGATCCTTTTGTACAGCCATCACCCCCACTAAAATTTCTATATAAAAGGAAAAGGGGACCAGGAGCTCCTTCCTCCTCAGCCCTCAGACAAGAGCCATATATCCCGGTGCAGGAGGACACTTCTGCATAGAATATCCAAAGGGAACCAATTGAGGAAACTCCCATCCTCACTCAGGAGGTGAACATCTCTTCAGAGACTGTTCATATGGGTTCTGTGGCTGGCACTACTACTGTCTCTGCACAAGAGGCACGGGACAGGGCCAACATCAGTAAGACCACGCCCATGGCAACAGCAAGTGTGCAAACACAAGCTGGAAGTCCCTAGAACCAAGAACAGTGGGGCCCAGAGGTTTCTACTTCTGGTATTCATGCCAGTGATAGATCACAAGCACCACAGGTGTTTACTGATCTTGAGGCTAGTCTGCAACTAATGCTTTTGACGGATCCTAAGATGAAACCTGTTGTAGCTATGCTGGAATACCAAAAGTCCATCATTGCTGCACATGGTGCACAAATTATGGCCCTAAAGCAATCAGAAGTGGCTCAAAATCAAAGAATGGATTATCTCCATAAGGGGTTTACCCTTTGTGGAAATAAGATCATTCAATTAGAGCGTTTGATTCAAACCCAAGGGGAAAAGGTTGTAGGTCCTCCTGACCAAACCAATGCTTCCAAAAAAGGGGAGAATCAGGAGGTTCCTGAATCAGTCCAAGCAGCTCCAACAACATCAGTCCAAGCTGCCTCAACAGTTCCATCGTCTAGGCTAACAGTCCCAACAGCTTCTCAAGCTGTTAGCCTAGAAACTCAAGTGCTTCTTCAAAAGCAACTGGAGTTGTTATAAGGGAAGGTGTTCAAGCTTCAGTAAGTACAGTCCAAGCTACAAAAGACAAGGGCAAGGGCATCTTAATTGAGTCTCCAAAGCACAAGTTTTCTTCCAGAGAAGCCCAGATTGCCTTTGATGCTGAAATTGCCAAAAAGTTAGCAGAGGAACAGGATCAAGAATTAGATCAGCAAACCCAGCCCCCAATGGATGATGATGAAATCTTAGGTGATTACCTAAAGGGGTTTGTGGGTAAACAAGGAGATAAAAAAAGGAAGCTGCCAACAGGGCACTCTAAAGCTGAACATAGAAGATTTTTGATTAACTTTGCCTTTGCAGCCGGAATTCCATAGAAGATGGCTCAGTCCATGAGCACAGAAAGGCTGCAGGGTATCCATGATAAAGAAATGGATAAAAGAAAGAAAGCAAAAGTCTCTCAAGAAGTCCAAGCACCTCAAGAAGTAGTTCAAACTGCAGCTAGTGCCCCTGCTTCTTCTGATCAAGCTGCTGCTTCCATTCCTGCATCTGAGCCATTACCTCAAGCAAAGCTAGATCAAGTGAAAAAGGTGTTGTTTACGCACCATCTACAAAAGGCTCTGGAGAAAGAGAAACTTCTGGATCAACATGATTTTACAAAGCCTCTGATCAACTACTGGTATGCTAAGCCACTAGATAATATTGACTTAAGATTTAAGTTTGTGGTGAGAAGGGAATCTGGACCAGAAGAAGAGTATGATACATTATATGGTTCAGAAGTTGACCAGAGATGAGCTTATCAGGATGCATAATATTGGGTCTGTGACACAAGTTAGATCTTCTCTACCACAACTGAAGCAAGTCATTAAAGATCTAAAATCAATTGTTGACCCTGAATCTGCAAGGAAAGAAATAGAGGATGCTATGAAGAAGGGAAAGAAGATCAAGCAAGTTGATCTGTTTGTCAAATCAAGGACATACAGAATCAAATTCTCAGATGGATCTGGTATATTCTTCAATCTCGAATTTTATGATTTACCAAAAGATATGCTACTTCAGATGAAATCCATTAGAGTATCTTGTGATAGAGATGAGATGAAGAAAGATTTTTTGAAGGCTGTAAATCAGAAACTTGCACAGTTGTAAGTTTTTGAAAGCCTTGGTTTGTAAATAACAGTTTACTTACTCATTTCCTTATTTGTATAGAACTTAAAGTCTTGTACAAAGAATTTAAGTTAGGGGGAGATTGTTGGGAAATAGTCTAAGTTGGTTCAAGCTGTTAGTTAGACTTCTCAAACTGTTAGTAGAGTTTATATGTAAATACAAAGTTCATGCTGTTAGTTGAAGAATCTCGAGCTGCCAGTGTAAAAGTTCAAGCTGCCAGAGTAAATCAACTCAAGCTGCTCTGTTCATGCTGTCAAGTGATTCAAGCTGCTCAACAGTTTCATAAACAGAAAGTGCTGATATTCAGGAAAAAATACCTACACAAAGATTCCAGCATATTTTACTATCAGAGAAGTCATAGTCCTTCAAGGAAACAAATCAAGAAGCAATATAAATACATAGAATAGGTCTTTCTATTGTATAAGAGTTTTCTTCATATTCAAGTTTGTAATTGCTTTTTGTTTAAGTTTTCATAAGCCTCTAAGGTTGTAAAACCCTAAGAACAGTTTGTGTTCTTCGTCTAATCAAACAGATTAGAGGTGATTGTAATCAGTTAAATCAGCAATACAAGCAGTTTTGATTATTTCTTGTGTTTATCTGCTATTAGTTCTGAAAGCTTTTGCTAAAATAATTAAGTGTTATTCCGCAAACTTCTTGATTAAACCTTGATTCAAAGCAAGATTATTGATTTATACTCTGATAAATTCAAATCAGTTAGTCTTGGTTAATTAGTTTTAGATCCTGACAGGTTCCCTGTACTTTAAGGGTACAATTAATCCAATTCAGGCGATGGATTGGATTAGCCACACTGAAGAAATCTTCAGGATATCTTACTGCCTAGATTCAAAGAAAGTGAGTTATGCTTCTGCTTTGTTGGTTGGTGCTACTCGTGCTTGGTGGAAGACTCAGAGAAGCATATACGGAGAAGAGGTTATTCAGACTCTAGAATGGGACCATTTCCTAGACATGTTCAATGTGAAATATTGTCCTATTGATCAACGAGACAATATGGAGGTCCAACTAATGCAACTAACTCATGGAACCAAGACTGTAGATGACTACGAGCATGAATTCTCGCGGCTTTGTGGCTATTCCTCGTATCAAGTAGCCACTAAAGAAAGAAAGATGAATCGATTTCGCGGAGGGCTTAACCCAAGATATCGACACCCAATGAGCGCGATAAAGTATAAGAGTTACTTAGAAAAGGTTGAAGCTGCAAAACAGATCGAGTGGGAATACCTAGAGTATGGCGATCAACTCTATGCTCCATCAACGAACCCGACATGTCCATCTCCCCCAAAGAAACAGAGGTTCGGCAGATTCTTTAAGTCCAACAAACCGCAACCCTAGCAATCTCAACAATACAGTTCACCACAGAAAGCTCAAGCATTTTCTCTAACGAACGAGCCACGATTTTGCAAAAGATGCAGAAAATCACACACGGGAATGTGCAATCCCGACGATGTAACTTGTTATGCATGTAGCAGAATCGGTCACAGCAGTGAAGAATGCCCCAAGAGAGGACTTGGATGTGCAAAGTGCGGAAAGCGTGGACACTTTATGTATCAGTGTCGTAGTGGGCAACGAGGTCAATCGCAATCATCAGCTGGAGTTTCTACAATGAAAAGTTCAGCTGCAACTCCAACTGCAAGGACTCGTGCATTTCATATAACAGCTGAGGAAGCAAAGGAAACCCCTGACATAGTTACCGGTATGTTCCTGTTAAATTCGATACCTGCTCGTGTATTATTCGATTCCGGTGCTAGTCGTTCCTTCATATAGACTTCTTTTGCACAAAGATTATCTAAATCTTCATCGAAGCTTTCCGTTATACTTGACATTGAGACGGCCTGTAACAATTACGTTATGGCTGATTCTTTTTACCGAAATTGCACTCTGCTCGTTAATAACATCGTGTTCAACCTTGATCTTATCCTGATTCCGTTAAAAGAGTTCGATGTCATCATTGGCATGGATTCGCTAACTAATAACGAAGCTACGATTGTCTGCAATCGCCGAATCATCAGAATCAAGTCTTCAGACGGCCGAGTGATAGAAATAAAAGGCGACAAGCGAAAAGGTGCTCGCTGCTTTATATCTATTGAAAAAGCGCGTAAATATTTATCTAAGGGTCATGAATCCTACTTGTGTTTTGTCTCATCTGAAACTGTCTCTAAAGATAACAAGAAATCTGTGTCTGATATTCCTATCGTCTATGAGTTCCCAGACGTATTCCCTGATGATATTTCTGGAGTGCCACCGGAACGTCAAGTTGAGTTCGGTATTGACTTAGTTCCTAGTGCGGCTCCAATTGCTAAAGCTCCCTACAGACTTGCACCAGCAGAGATGCAAGAAATGTCAAAACAGTTGCAAGATCTGTTAGAAAAGGGATTTATCCGACCTAGTTCATCTCCGTGGGGTGCACCTGTCTTGTTTGTTAAAAAAGAATGACGGAAATCTCCGAATGTGCATCGACTATCGGTAGTTGATCAAAGTCACCATCAAAAACAAATATCCTCTGCCCAGAATCGATATTATATTTGATCAACTACAAGGAGCAAACTACTTCTCTAAAATTGATCATCGTTCTGGGTATCATCAATTGAAAGTAAGAGATGAGGATATTCCAAAGACAGCTTTCCGAACAAGAGACGGTCATTACGAATTTCTCATAATGTCATTCGGTTTGACAAATGCACCAGCGGCGTTCATGGATCTCATGAATCACGTGTGCAGACCGATGCTGGATAAGTCAGTTATTGTATTCATAGACGATATTCTGATTTACTCCAAAACGGAGGCTGATCATGCTAATCATCTGCGTCAACTGCTAGAGTTGTTGAGATAAGAAAGACTCTAGGAAAAATTCTCTAAATGCGACATCTGGCTCAGACAGGTATAATTTTATATTGTCTTGAGTTATTCCTAAGCGTTCTTTGTTCGAATAAAAACTTGAAATTCTACTTTGCTTCTTTTATAGATTGAATTCCTTGGCCATGTTGTATCTGGCGAAGGTATCTCAGTTGATTCGTCTAAAGTAGAGGCCGTTCAGAAATGGCAAACGCCTCGCAATGCCTCCGAAATCAGAAGTTTCCTTGGACTGGCCGGTTACTATCGGCGATTCATTAAGGACTTCTCGAAGATTGTTGTGCCACTCACGATGTTAACACGAAAGAACACTCCTTTCGTATGGGCAGATAAACAGCAAGAGGCATTTGAAACTCTGAAAAGATATGAACATGAAGATATGAACATGAAGATATGAACATGGGACTCGGTGTCAGCTTTACACTAATCATAAAAGACTTAAGCATCTATTTACTCAAAAAGATATGAACATGAAACAGCGTCGGTCCTTGGAGCTTATCAAGGACTATGATTGCGAGATCTTATATCATCCCGGCAAAGCCAATGTGGCCGCGGATGCTTTGAGTATAAAAGTCTACCCAGAAAAGTGTTGCTATGCCTTGACTCCTATTGTATTCTCTTCTGATCTTATTGAAGACATTAAATCTGCCCAAGTTGAAGCACTGAAAGAAGAGAATTTCTGTTTTGAGAATCTTAAAGGGCAATTGCAATTTCTGTGTATGAATCATTTGGGACTTCAATGTCTCAAGGGAAACTGAATCTGGATTCCTAAGTATGGTTCAATCCGCAACACTCTTCTATCCGAAGCCCATCAGTCCAAATTATCTATTCATCCTGGCAGCTCAAAGATGTACTATGATCTGAAAGCTGATTATTGGTGGCCAGGAATGAAGAAAGACATCGGTTAATATGTTGAAAGCTGCAGAGTCTGTCAGATGGTTAAGGAAGAACATCAGAAACCCTTTGCGGATATGCAACCACTACCAGTTCCTGACTGGAAGTGGGAGCATATAACCATGGATTTTGTCACAAAATTGCCAAAAACCAGGAGATAGCACGACTCCATCTGGGTAGTCGTGGATCGATTAACGAAGTCAGCTCATTTCATACCGATGAAAGAGACATATTCTCTTGATAGATTGGCACAGATGTATATCACTGAAATTATTTCTCGTCACGGTGTGCCAAAGTCTATCGTCTCTGATCGTGATAGTCGTGTCACTTCAAGATTTTGGAAAGTGCTGCAGGATGGGATGGGTACTCGAATCTCTATGAGTACAGCTTATCACCCTAATGCAGATGGCCAAAGTGAACGTACTATCCTTACTCTCGAAGATATGCTCCGTGCCTGCATTCTTGATCTTGGTGGTAACTGGGATGACCACTTGCCTCTGGTCGAATTCTCATATAATAACAGCTATCATTCCACGATCAAGATGGCTCCTTTTGAAGCTCTATATGGACAGAAGTGTAGAACTCCCACCTGTTGGCGCAAAACAGGTGAATCGCCTTTAGCAGGTCCTGCCCTTCTTCAGTTGACTCATGAAAAGATTTAACTTGTTAGAAGGAACATCCTTGAAGCTCAAAGCAGGAAGAAGTCATATTATGATAATCGTCACAGATCTATCAGCTTTGCAGTTAGTGATTGGGTGATGCTAAAAGTATCCCCATGAAGAATGTGGTACAGTTCATAAAGAGAAACAAGCTAGCTCCGAGATTCATTAGTCCGTTCAAGATTGTGGAAAAGATAGGAAATCAATCTTACAGTCTTGAATTGCCAACTGACCTAACGGGAATACATCCTGTATTCCATGTTAGCCATCTACGAAAGAGCTTAGCAGATGAAAGAGAAGTGCAGATACCACACGTTAATCTGCAAATCGATGAAGCGCTTCGAGTGGTTGAAGAGCGAGAATGTATTCTGGACTCGAAGACCAAAAGGCTTCGCAATAAAGAAATACAGATGGTTCTCGTTCAGTGGAAACACCACAAAGGTTCGCATCAGTCTTGGGAATCGAGAGATGTCATGAAAGCTACTTATCCAAGTCTGTTGGAACATAGATAACTTCGAGGACGATGTTTGCGTGGTGGAGCCCATTCTGTAACAACCTAACTTTTGGTCCAGCCTTAACTATCTAATTTTGAGCTAATAATGTAATTTTATTACATTATTTGTTTTGTAATTTAATTAAGTATGAAATTATTTTAATTAAATTATATTGATGTTTATAAATTATTTAATCAAATTAAAAGAGAAGTAAAATACAAAAGTGAAAGTGGGTTAATTTCACATAATGTTTAAATGAAATATATAAACCAAATTAATGGTCATTAACATTATTTAAGAAATTGACTCTCTCTCTCTATACTCTGTCTCTACCCTACGGCTACCTCAAGAAAACATCAAGAATTTTTAAAAATTGTTGCATTAAATGAAGAATAAATTCAAGAGGAGTTACAAGAAGCAACAATCAACAACAATCTACAAGAATACAAGGTAATTTCTTGATTAAAATCCATAATTTCATGAATTTGGTTCGGTTTTTTTGAAAAACCGAAACCAAGAATTTAAAATATGAAAAATGTATGTTGCATGTGTAAATTTGTGATAGATAATTATGTATTTAAGTAGTTTGAAGTTATAGAAACAAAGATTTTGGTTTAGATCATTCAAATAAATAAGAAATCCGGATTATTGTAAATATTAGTGTTCTTGACAAAAATGACTTATTTTGGATGATTTTGATCAATTTATGATGTTATTAATAAGGAAAATCGTATAATATCAACCCAATAATGATAATATAACATTATATTAAGTTGCATGTGATTAAAATTAAGTTTTGTGAATTTTTATGAAAAATCCGAATGAATAAAGTTAAGAACATCAAGAACATTTCTGGGAAAATTTCTAAGTGTAAGGATCCGAATTCGGGTAGGACCGAATTCGGATGGTACCTGTTTCGAATGCAATCTACTTCGGATGAAGTGCCCACTTCGGATCCTATGTTTTCGAATAAGTCCCAATTCGGATGATTATGCAAATTCGAACCTACTTCAAATTCGGATAAGTATGGTCCGAACTTGGATAAGCCTAGTCCAGATGGCCCATTTCGGATAGGTCCGAATCCGGATGTCCGAACCCGGATGTACTATTTTAATAAAATAAAATTACAACTAAATGATGTTTTATAAATTCAATACCCAAGAATTTATGATGGAAGATTGATTAAAGCAATATGAGATATATTAATATTTATATCTCGTTATGATTACAAAAAGTCAAAGAGAATGCAAAATGAAATGAATTATCAGTTATCAGAATCAAATAAAATAAAGATTTTAAAGACTGATGACATTGATATGATATAATTTTGAATAGGTTCAGATAAATTCTGAACAAAGATTTAAAGATATTGAAAGCAGGTCACGAAATTGAAAAGAATTGACAGAGATCAGATTGACAAAGATTAAAGATAAAATCCTGAGATAAATCAGGTGGTGGATTTTATATCTGCTTGATAAAGACCCCAAACCTGTGAGTTATAGATATTCAGCTTTACATGCGAGATTTCCTGTTGAGACATATTGTTGATGATAGATTATATTGACATTCATATATGAACAGCTGGATTGTAACCTGTGCACACCATGGTTCGGTGTTGCCCTGTGGATCATGTTAGCTATTTGATTTATCATTTCATATGACATTGAATTTACAGCTTATTTCAGATATTGCTATGAGATTATTGCTATCATGACTTTTATTACTATGCTTTCACTATTGCACACATCATTTGACATATCGATTCATCTTAAGATGATTAGCATTGACGGTCTATTATTCTAGACCATGTTATTTCACCAGTTCTATTGAACTTGGTAATGACACTCCAATGTTCCGCCATGTTGATTTACTGGTAGCTAGCCCAGTATGTGGCTGATCCCTACGATTTAAGCGTGAGCGTGGCCTGAACATCATCCGATTCTATGACTACAATGTCTCAATCATGAGGACTGTAGCGGCAGTCAAGATATATCACGCTAGACCCATGATCCGCTTGATAATGCATGTAGTCTGAAAATATATATTCTCACTAAGATTTACTTACAGATGTTGCTCACAATTTTTGCAGGAAAAGATAAAGGAAAGTCACCCGCTGGACCTAGTTCTTAGGTCTTACAAGATCAAGACATAAGTTTTCATAGACCTCTACTCAGCAAACCCTTTTGGTACTGATTGGAAGATGACAATGTGGTGGTCTGGGTAGATTTATCTTGATTGTATGTTGACATGAACTAGATTAGATAGTACCCTTTATAAGTTTAATTTGAAAACTGTAACCTGTATTAAACTTAAACCTAATATGTTTGTACTTGTAATTTCAATTCCGCAATATAATTACTCTATCTTAGTTATGATTGATATCGTGTTGCATGATGTGGGACCTAGACTCTGAGGACTGCCCCGTGAGGGGAGGTCTTCACAGAGTCATAGATATTGCATTTGGTAATCGTAAGCCAAGATTTAATGTGTTTAATGCTTCAAATGCCACCTCTATTATTGAGAAAGCGGTGTCGGAACAACTGCTGATTAAGTACCTTAACCCCAATGAGATTTGGTTCACCAGACTTACTATGTTAGGGTTAGTATTTGAGAGAACCCATTTAGGATTCCAAATCCGTTGCCCTAAAACCTCAAGTGTGACCCTAATCCCATTCATTGCACCTGACTATCCGGAAGAGAAGCGAAACAACAAAGGGAAAGCTAGAATGGAGGTAGATGATGAAGAGGATGAGAGGCCATGGAAAACAATGACAACCGAAGACTTGCTGAGATCCCAAATAAGTATTCTGAAAGACGTAATGGGTAGCATACTGAACGCGAACAAAGACATGGTGCAAAATATTTAGAAGTTGCAAGAGGGACAAAAGAAACACGAGAAGATGTTCCAAGTGCATTCGGATTGGCTCACGAATATTTAGATGACAGTGGGAGAGTTAGAAGAAGAGGTCGTTCCTCCAAAAGAGTTTTAATTAATTATTAAATATGTCGTTTGGTTGTTGCGTGATAAACATTAAGTTTTATTAGGTTCGTTTAATTTCTGTTATGCTGTGATTTCCGGATGTAATCGTGCTTTATTTAATCGGTTGTTTATTTTTAATTATTAACTGTGGTGTGATAATTTTATTTTAATTTAATGAGAAAAGTTGAATTTAATTTTATTTGAGTTCATTGCAAATTTTTTTTAACAAGGAATGGGTACCAATTTATTTCTCATTATTAAGTGATTATAGTGTTCAAATGTGACGATGACGTCACAAATGACTAAGTTGGGGAGGGTAGTGTTCTAAAAATAATTAATTAATTAATATATCCCCCACATAATTTGTAGACCACATTTTTAATCACAAATAACAGGATATATTGACCCGCGTACCAAAAACTAGTAAAAAAGCAAAATTTCAGAACACTGGGCGCAGGGCTTCGCCTAGCCTACGCCCCATCGAGCTCATATAGCAGATTTAAGCTTTCTTCTTCATTTTTCACAAACCCTAGAGCTCATTCCCATACGGTTCAAGTGCGACCATACCTTCTTTGTGCCATTTTTGTGCTAAAATTTGCAAATCTAAGCTCCAAAACACCTACATTATCATACACAACAAAGATCTAGGCTAGAAAACTCTTCCTTGTGGGTATTTTCATCTACTTTGAAGCTTTTTGGGTGAAGAAGTGGGTGAACCAAAAAGCTAGATTTTTACCGTTTTTAACTTCTAATCTTCAAGGTTCGTGTGTTAATTGAGTAAATGCAACTTATTTTATACTTTTTGATCAAAAGGAAAGCTTGAGCTTTATGGTCATCCATGGAGTTTTCATGGTGACTTTGACTTTTTAGAATCAAAGTATGTGAAATTGCATGATTTTGATGATAACCTTGATGTATGTATTGTTAGTTGTTATTATAGTCAATTTGTCATGATTAATTTCTAAGAGATAATTTGGATTGATAAAGTAGGTTGCCTAAATATGCATATAATGTATGAATTATAAAGTTGGGTAATTAAGTAGAAATAAATTTTATGTGCTAAATGAATTTTATTGATATATGTTATGTGTTTAGTGCTTAAAATAATGACAAATTATAGACTATATATAAGAGATGTGTTAAATTGAGAGTAAAAAGTATATATATATATATATATATATATATATATATATATATATATATATATATATATATATATATATATATATATATGTGTGTGTGTGTGTGTGTGTGTGTGTGTGTGTGTGTGTGTGTGTATATATATATATATATATATGTCATGCATATTTAATTTGTTGATTAAATTTTATAAGAAATATTCTAATAAGGTTTTAGTTGAGAAGAGAGTTAGGAGGGAAGACTTTGAGGATTATAGGATTCATTACCTCTTTGACTTTTTGGGATGGGAGATTATGTTCGATTTGGGCGGCCACTGATCCATCAGGACGATGTAGTGGAATGGATGTCTACCTTACAGAGGGAGACAGGGAGTTCAAATAATGATTTGAGATTTATAGGCACGATCCACGGTAGAGACGTGGCGATGGATGCCCAAATCCTTCGCCAAATGTTTGATGTAGATATGGGGGTAGGTAGCGAAGGGACTATCCAACGTGGGTACGAGTACAGATCCAAGGCCCAGTTGGCCATTTACTGACATGACTTGGTGAGGAGAGTGGACGGAGCAAGTAAGTAAAGTTTTTTTCCCTTCTGTTTTGGAAGAAAAGGCTTCCACCTCTTATAGCCGAAGGGCATTGACCCCGAGGTGCAAGGTGCTTCACAAAATTATTGTAAGTAACATCTTCCCACGTGATAGTGACCTGTCTAAGGTCAGGCATAGGGATATCACAGTTCTGTACGCCCTTTTGAAGGCGAAGCCCAGACTGTCCTTCGCATAGACAGTCATGAACGATATTTGGGCAATGTAGGATACCCAATATAGGACGATCATCCCCCACAGATAGTTGATCTCTAAATTCCTCAAGTGGATGGGTACGCTTCAACCCGAGTCCCTTGCATCTGCAGTTTTGGCGACGTACATTACCGCCGCCATGTTCCCTACCTTGATTTTTAGGGAAGTCGATGAGGGTTTTGGGATATATGACAAAGAGACAAATCAATCGTATATTGAGAGCTACACAGAGGATGAGAGGAGAGAGAGAGAGAGAGAGAGAGAGAGAGAGAGAGAACAGAAGGCCGCTAATGAAGCGGAGGTTCGGCACGAAGAGCCGAACGGAGGGGCGTCTACCTCGCACAATCGAGGCAATGACAATGTTGACTTTAACAGCGTTATTAGGCGCTTAAATGATTTAGTGGTGGGTCAAGGTGATTCCCGAGAGGACGTGACCCAGATCTAGACGAGATCAATGGGAGGATGGCCCATAATTACGATAGGGTCGATTATTTACACGAGCGGGTAGATAGGATCCAGAATGGACAGAGGGCGCTGGCATATCAAAATGCGTACTACCAGTACCAGAACTGGTCATACTGGGAGGGAGTCCGACATCACGAGGACTCCGAAGCCGGTATGCCATATCAGTCATACTCTGATTATACAATGCCCATCTACCAGTCCAATGACCCTGCCGTAGATAGTTATCAGCGTTATCCTGCGCGTGGCAGGCAGGATTTGGCAGACCAGATCCCTATCCACCTATTTCCGCCTCCACCACAAGATCCTGCAGATCACGGTCCTTATGGAGACTTCTTCAGCAGCGTCTTCGGTCCTCCTCCTCCTCCATTCTGATTATCGGGTACCATCCTTCCTTGTTCTTTGTTTTATTTTCTGCACTTTTATTTAGTTATTTTTGTTTTGTGTGCATTGTATTTCTTTTAGTAACGTTTATTCTTAGCCGAGTCCTTATTTAGTTTTGTAATGTTTATATAGTTTGTCGTATCTTCCCCAGTTTGAGTCTTGTTTGCCGATCAGACCTTGGTACATGATGATAAATAGAAAATAGGAAGAATTTCATATATCTCCCTCTAAAACTGCATAATATATACCCAAGCCAAAAAAAGAACTTCATATATATCCTTCTAAAACGTCATAATATCATATTTACCCAATTTAAAATATTAATATCATATATACCATTTAAAACTTCTAAATATATCAAATATATCCAAATTATTTATTTATTCTTTTTTATTACTTTAAAACTCATAATAAATATTCATTAATAAATAAATGATCAATCTACCCTTTTTAATTCTTAAACTTCATAATATCATATTTACCCAATTGAAAACTTTAATATCATATATACCTTTTTAAAATTTTAAATATATCAAATATATCTAAATTATTTATTTATGATCATTTATTACTTTAAAACTCATAATATACATTTTTTTTATATTTTTCCTATATACTAATCTTTATAATATCATATTTAGCCATATTATTGGCTAATGATATTTTTAATGTAACGCCTGCATTGATTTAGGTATTGGAAGATCGAGTATGTTGCTAGAGAAATACCACTAGTCAAGAAGTTTTTCTTTATTCAATCACATTTATCTCTTCCTGTTTCTTTCTTTCCTAGTCTCTTGTTGTGTAAAAATGCTTCCATCTTCTTGTGTTACTCAATCTGGTATTTTCATTTCAATGAATTGCTAATTTTAGGGCTTGAATCTTTCAGGAATAGAGTTCTGGTGTTCGTTTCGTATAAGAAGGAAGCATCCCGAGTTGAGACTATGCTGCAAAGAAGGTGCCTCTTTCTATCACCTTCTGTTCGTAGATATTTACTACGCTATCCAAGTTTCTTCCGAGTGGAATACCAAACCTGTTTTTTTTTTTTTTTGCCTTAGGGGTTGGAATGTCATTTCCAAAAGCGGCGACAAACAACAAAAGGCACGTACCGAGGCACTTCAATTATTTAAAGAGGGCTCCTCTCCGCTATTGGTGAGTGATTTCTTTTGATGGTTTTGTATCACTTCTGATATTAATTATTCAAACATAGTATCCGTCAAATTTAGAATCTACATCGATGATGTACAAAATTTACATGTTCAAAAGTGGGTTTTAACTCCATTCGAACAACTAATTGGTGCTTTCTTTCTACAGATAGCAACTGATGTAGCTGCACGAGGGTTGGATATTCCAGATGGAAAAATAGTTATATAAATTACAGCTTCCCATTGACTACTGAAGATTATGTTCACAGAATTGGAAGAACTGTACGCGCTGGCAAGAAGGGCGTTGCACATATTATTGGCTTTTTGGTAATATTGTTGTCATGAACCTAGTCATTGAAATGATATGATGTAATCATCTTTTATAAATATATTTTCAGTTTAGAACTATTAAGATATATTTAAGAAATTTGATATTCGTGTATGGCTAAATATGATATTATAAAGATTAGTATATACGAAAAATATAAAAGAACGTTTATTATGAGTTTTAAAGTAATAAAATATCATAAATAAATAATTTGGATATATTCGATATATTTAAAAGTTTAAAAGGGTATATATGATATTAACGTTTTCAATTTGGTAAATATGATATTACGAAGTTTAATAAATAAAAAATGGTAGATTGGTCATTTCTTTATTAATGAATATTTATCATGAGTTTTAAAGTAATAAAAAAGAATAAATAAATAATTTGGATATATTTGATATATTTAAAAAGTTTTAAATGGTATATCTGATATTAAAGTTTTAAATTGGGTAAATATGATATTATGAAGCTTTAGAAAGATATATATGAAATTCTTTTTTTTGGCTTGGGTATATATATGATCTTATGCAGTTTTAGAGGGACATATATGAAATTCTTCATAGAAAATACATGTACAAGGGAATTGGCTAGTGTTGATAGGATATTCTATAATTATGAAAATAGTTCTAATAATAGTTAACATTTTTGTTACATAAAGCAAAGTTAAGTAGGTTAAAGTATATTAGGGATTAAATATAAGTCACGCGTCAAAAGATTTTGGAAAACTCAGGCAATAAGGGGGAGAGCTTAATAACGTTTTTTAGCCTCAAAAGCGGCTCAGTTATAGTTTAGATGGTTCAGGATATTAAGTCCTTGGGGTACCACTCATGCCTAATCCCCTAAAACCATCTAACCATCTGGTTTGGGAGTGATTGACCTAAATCTCGCTACATGCACCAACTAGATAATTTGAGTTAGAAAATTATAAGATATAAGCATGACTTTAAAAAGAAAATTTTTGTCGTAAACATGCATAGAGGGAAAAGATGGTCAAAAGACCCACGTGTTTTAAGTTTCGTAACCTTGAGCTAAAAGGGTAATTTCCAAGACTGAGATACATTATATAAATTCTAAGGAAAATATATTTTAACTGAAAATGTCTTTGGTTTACATAATAAATGTTTTAACGCATTATTGCGAAGGCTAGCTTGACTTAGAAATTCTAGACACGAGGCTAATACATGCCTGGTACATAGATAGTTCTGATTCCAAAGGCTTGTTCGGGGACGACCAAGAGTTAAGTTGGGGTGGTTTGATAAGGCTATTATTTTATGTGTTTTTATATCATTTTAAGATCGTTTTAAGCACCGATGCTTCGTAACTTTGTTATTATTACTCCAATCTTAAGTTTCAGGGTCAAGAAGTCAAATGGAAGCAACTCGAGAAATTCAGCACGAACCGAGCCTGAGGGGGCGCACGCTTGCGCCGCCCTACGCTGCAAAACAGAGAATTTCATAGTTAGAGATACCTTCCAGTGCAGCCCAGCGTAACCCAAGCGGTACCCCAGTTGCAGGGGGCGCAGGCCTATGCCCTGGCCTACTTTGGTGCGGCGCACAATGAATCTAGATGCAATTCTGATCGCTGAAACCCTAATCTCACTTCCTCTATAAATAGAGGCCGACGGCTCTCATTTTTGGAGGTCCCGAAAGTTTTGAAAGAAGTGACAAAGCCCTGCCGGATTGGAATCACGACTCAAGTACGAAGACGGTGTTTGAAGCTTATGACGATGCCTACGATCATTCCTGATGACGAGCACACAATGAGCGGCTAAACTCCATAGCCATTTGCGGAGGATCTACGACTAAGTTTTACTTTATAGAATTTCTATTTATGTTTTGATGTATCTTGGATTGCTTGAATATATTATGTGTATTCAAATGATAGGCATTCGGTTATGATTATGATTATATGTTTTGATTGGTAAAAGCGAGATAGTTCATCGTAGTGTTATTATTTGTGTCGAGTCCGTTAGCGTAGGGATTAAGACAAGTAATGAAGGTTGAATGCGCTATGCCGAGAGTTATTGATTAAAACGATTATGATTAATTTAACCGCACAATTAATTATGTCTATGTGATTGTTGCATGAAATTCGAGTGAGTAATAACTTGTGCCATAGTGATTCTGTAAATGGTTATCTTTATTTGATTTGTTAACCGATCCGTCAGTTGTTCGCCATTATTTTAGTTATAATTAAACGTAATCATTATTCTAAACAATTCAATCATTTTATAACTTAAACGCTTTTAATAAACTACAGAAACTAGCTAATTAATGCTAATTACATACGCACTCCCTGCGGATTCGACCCTTACCTCTCTGAGCTAAATAGTTAGATTTAAGCTTATTTCTACGTCTCGTTTCATTCCGGGCCACCAATATTCGGATTTCAAATCCTGATACATCTTAGAACTCCCGTGGTGAATAGAGAATTTCGAATTATGACCATCTTCTAAAATTGTTTTACGCACATCACCGATTTTAGGCACCCAAATGCGATCCCTAAACATTTACAAATCGTTGCTACTTTCAGTTAACAATGCACTTTGACCAATCATCCTTTTGGTGTTAATATTTTCCCCCTTTAGGCATTCGATTTGCCCCTTTCGAATGTCATCAAGGATAGAAGAAGTCACAGCTACATGCGTTAGTGCATAACAAGTCGCTTCTGGATATCTCTTTTGGCTCAATGCGTCAGCCACTACATTGGCTTTTCCAGGGTGATACAAGATTTCACAGTCATAATCTTTAATTAATTCCACGTCACGTCGCTGTCGTATATTTAACTCTTTCTGATCGAAGATGTGTCTCAAGCTCTTATGATCAGTAAACAACTGGCACTTGGTACCATACAGGTAATGTCGCCCGATTTTTAAAGCAAAAGTGACAGCATCTAATTCCAGATCATGAGTCGGATGACTCTTTTCATAATCTTTCAGCTGTCTCGTTGCATAAGCTATCACTTTTCCTCGTTGCGTCAACACGCAACCTAATCCGTTTATCAAGGCATCACTATAAACAGCAAAATCTTCGTTCCCTTCAGGCAACGCAAGCACCGGAGCGTCGGTTAACCGACCCTTCAAGGTCTGAAATGCCTCATTCTGTGGCTCTTCCCACATAAACTTCGCATTCTTATGCATCAACGAAGTTAGTGGGACAGCTATTTTTGAGAAATCTTGAATAAATCGTCGGTAATAGCTGGCCAATCCAAGGAAACTTCAAATCTCTGCAACATTTCTAGGCGCTTCCCAACTTTTAATGGCTTTAATGTTGGAGGGATCCACAGAAACACCCTCACAAGATATGACATGCCCTAAAAATTGCATTTGTCGCAACCAAAATTCGCACTTTGAGAACTTATCATACAACTGTTCGCTGCGAAGAAGTTCGAGCAATTGTCTCATATGTACTGCATGATCCTCCTCCGTCTTGGAATACAACAAGATGTCGTCGATAAACACTATAACTGATTTGTAAAGCATTGGACGATACACACGATTCATTAAGTCCATAAATACCGCAGGGGCATTAGTGAGCCCAAAAAGCATCACTAAGAACTCATAATGCCCATATCTGGTCCGAAAAGGAGTTTTCGGCACATCATCCTCACGAACCTTAAGTTGGTGATAACCTGAACGAAGGTCTATCTTCGAGAAATACGCCGCTCCTTGTAGTTGATCGAACAAGTCATCAATACGAGGCAAATGATACTTATTCTTTATGGTTACCTTGTTCAGTTCTCTATAATCGATACACATTCGCAAGGTTCCATCTTTCTTTCGCACAAACAGCACCGGAGCACCCCATGGTGAGGTACTCGGTCAAATGAACCCTTTCTCTAACAATTCTTCTAATTGTGATATCATTTCCTTCATGTCCGAAGGCGATAAATGATACGGAGCACGTGCAATTGCTGTAGCTCCAGGCACTAGCTCAATCCGAAACTCTATAGATCGGTCCGGTGGAAATCCCGGTAAGTCATCAGGAAACACGTCGGAATATTCATTAACCACTCGCACATCCTTCAGGTTTTCCCCTTCTTTCTTAGTATTTAACACACACGCTAGATAACACTGACAACCTTTACTTATATTTTTTCGAGCCTTAGCTACCTAAATAACCGCAACTTCCCTTTTTCGCCTATCCCCGTACACAAATATTTATTCGCCTTCCGGAGTGAACAAACAAACAATTCTTTTAGCACTAGCAATAGTGGTAAGATTATTGGCCAACCAATCCATGCCAACAATATATCAAATTCTTTGGTATCTATAGGGACCAGGTCGATATTGAAATTATGTCCATCTAAGGTCAGGACATAGTCATAATATATTTGGGTGGCACTGATTGATTTCCCGCTTGCCACATCAACAGATAGAGGGAAAGACATCAAAGAAGGTACAACATATAACTTTCGTGCCAATGCTTTAGAAATAAAGGACACACTCGCACCAGAATCAAATAGTACTACAGCTGGTAAACAATTCAGAAGAAAAGTACCGGTTACGACTTCTGGCACATCCTGCGCTTCGGAAGCAGTAACCTGGTACATTCTGGCTTGAGGCTTAGGCGGATTCCCCTTTGATTGGGAGGAACCACCAACATTACTAGGCTTTGCCACCGAGCCTTTACTTTTAAACACCGCTGACTTCTTTTTCGGGCAATTCGGAGCGAGGTGGCCCACCTGGCCACATTCATAACGCGAATCACTATGCTTAGGGCACATAGGACGTATGTGTCACTCCTCTCCACATCCATGGCAAACAATAGGGAACAAACATTCCCCACGATGAAGTTTCCCGTATAGGTTACAATTAGGCATCAAATTCGAAAACTGTGATTTGGACTGAGAGTGAGCAGATTTCTTCGAATGTCTGGAAGATTGGGAACGTGAACGAGAGTCCACGTTCTTTGAAAATGATTGTTGAGGTTGTTTAAACGTTCCCGGCGAAGACTCGACCTTCGCTTTCTTCGATCCAGCCGATTCTTGTTCCCTACTGAACAATTCAATATTCTCGGAGTCGCGCATACTCCAGTGCTTTCTCAAATGATTCAACTGCGCGAACCATCACCATCTCACAGATTTCACTTCGCATTCCTTCGACAAACTAGTCAGTATTTTGCTTTTCATCAGCAACTACCGACCTCACAAACATTGCTTTCGAGTTGAACTCGATCAGATAATCATCCACTGATAAGTTTCCTTGCTGAAACATAAGGAAGTCTCTTTTAATTTTCTGCACCGCCACCGCTGGACAGAAATGTTTGTCGAATCGAGTCTTAAATACTTCCCACGTAATTTTCGCCACAGCATCCAAACCCAAAATCTCAACTTCAAAACCTCACCACGTTAAAGCAGGACCAACAAATTGTGCAGCTGCGTACTGCACATTTTTATCATCGCTGACATCGGTGACTCGGAATAATTTCTCAATTGCCTTGATCCAGTCCAGGGCCTCCATAGTAATTGCCCCTCCATTGAACGCTGGAGGACGACAACCAATGAACTTCTTATACGACATTCCCATTTTTGACTTAAAGGAGCCGTGCTACCGTTATTTATCCTTCTTAGACCTTTCAGCCCTGTTTCCCTTCCCAAGAACTTCAGTATTGTCTTTACTTGATTGTTGATCTTCAGCATTATTTTTCTTTCCCACATTCTCGGAAGCAAGTAACTGCGCCATTAACTCATTCTGCTGGCGATTTTGCTGCAGCATCTGAGCCATCATTTGCATCATCTGTTCTTCTCTAGACTCTCCACCTATACAAAAAATGGATTCATTCTAAGATTCTTAAGACTGGTCTCTGTCTCCCCCAACAGTACGATGTTCTACCTCCTGGCGTAGAATGCGATTTGATTGGTTATCCGACATTGTCTGCAATAAACAGTTACAGGTCAGTTCTACACTTCTTTCACACCAAAGTGTGCACATGACATTTATACGAATATATAATTATACTTTCATCAAGTAATAACCTTAAATGTCTACCCAATATTATCCCATCCTAGGCCAAAAGTCAATTGAATTTATTATAATATTGCCACCTAGGTGGGTCAATACAAGCATCTGAAACTGTGCTCAGAGTAGAGTATCGTCGACTATACTCTATCCATGAGCTCCCAGACCAACCCGAGACAAGATATTGCCCACTTTGCAAAGGCCGCACGGTTTTGTTTCTGGAAGCCAAGCCATAGGCCTGCCCCAAAACGCGTCTTGGTGGATGGAGACAACCTCACCCTTATATGGGCATATTGGTTTCTCCTCTCCACTGATATGTGATGTTACAATCCCTCCCTCATGGGAACACAACATCTTCGCTGTGCTCATCGAACCGGTGCCTGGCTCTGATACCAAATTGAAACACCCATACAACTAATACGAGTATTTCGATACCATTATACAATAATTTTTACAGAGTACTTGTGAAAATACAGTTAAATTAAAACTTTTAAAATACTTTAATAATCATCAACGTGATTCCAAACACCTTGGATACATCACAACAGAGAGTCGGAAATCACGGAGTAATGTAATTGGGGTTACAACGTTTAAACATTTATAGTTACCCGCGAATTAAAAGTTTAAATTTAATTCGGGTCCAAAATGGAAGTCTGCTACTCCCACCCCAAGCATCAACAAAAAATGGAGCTCCTATCCCTGCTCCAATCGGTGTCTAACAGTTCGGGCCAGCCGGGCCTTTGCCCTTATCAATTCCTGAAAAGAATAATCAACAAACGTGGTAACCGACAAAGTTGTTTAGTGAGTTTCAAGATTAAAGTACCATGAAAAGTATGAATGATACCATGCAATGCCATGAATTTAACTAACAATCTCAGGAGGCCAACTAATGGCTTATAGGCTACCACATTGCGGTTACCACACGCTCACGCTTACCGTATAATGGGTTTACAATCGACTGCTCGATTACCACTAACCACAGTCTTATCACTATGCAGTTTACGACTCTAACATCCTCGGAATTTAAATATGTAATTGTGGACACTTAGTTTAAATGTGGGAAACTAATCTAATCAAAGATTGATATTTAACTTAAATTTTTGTATTGGAATTTAAGAGTTGGTTGCTATTTTAAGAAATTATGAAATTTTAAGAATTTCGAATCATAAATTATTAAGTATGATGATTTCAAATGGTAGTTCTGATAAAATTAAGATGGAAATCAGATAAATTGAGGGGCTGAATGTGACAAAAGCCGAAACTAAGGGATAAAAGACCATTGGTGTTTAATTTTGGGTCATTTCACCTACAATTTGAAAAACACTCTCTCTAACTCTCGGCTCTCTCTCAACTTCAACAACTCAAGAACGACAAATTCGTGGTATTTGAAGCTGAAAATCTGGATTCAAGTTGATTAGAAGGAACTAAAAGCATTACAACCAAGGACTTAAGGTAAATGTTTCTCAAAATTTTCAAATTTAAGGGTTATGGGTTCGGTTTTGAGAGAAAACCGAATCAATGATTTTGGTTCTAGATGTTAATGCATGTTAGATGTTGTTGTACATTTGCTCAAATCGAGTATTTGGGATATTATGTACTAAATTTAAACTTCTGATTCACACTTAAAATATGATTTTGAGAATTAAGTGTGTGTATTTAGTGTGTGTCGATGGGTTGATAAAAATGGACAAAAGGAGTTCGGATTGGTACTTAAATGTGTTAATATTGGTGTTAAAAGTGTTGAAATTGAGTATATTTAAGTTGGCATTAATTGTTTCATATATTGGATAAGTACAAAAATGATTGAAATAAATATAGAAAATAATTAAATTGCACAAATGTGAAATTCGAACCTGAAGAACACAACTCAGATGATCTGAACTTCGGATCTGTATGAACTCGGATGGAAAAGCTTGAAAAAATTTATAAGTCTGGAAAAAATTTCGGATGTGATCCGAACTCGGATCTGGTCCGTACATAGATGTGATCCGAACTCATAGGGAATCTGAATTTTCGGATGAATAGTTGGATCCGAATTCGGATGTGGTCCGAATTTGGGTGGGGATCCGAATTTTGGGTCAAATGTTATAAAACTTATAAAATTTAGTTTTTAATGAAATAAACAAATATTGACAAGTGATGTTTTGTTACTACCGAATTTCGGGTCAAATGTTGGTTAACCCACAGTGGGGTATTTTGTGAATCCAGTTGAAAGCCCGAAGAGAAATAATATTGAATGAAGTTAAATTACGCACCCACTATGAGTACATATGATTCGCATGTCTATGTCTGTTTTATGTTAGCTATCGTCTGCTGAGACATGTTGTTTCACCTTCATTTGGAATTCTATGCACTTGCGTAGACTTGATGCACATTGTTGCTTGTTGCATGTCCATTTTCTTTGTTGTGCATCTTTCGATGAGCCGGCGGGTCGCATTTGTATTCCGATGTTATAGCGCTATATGACTCGGAGTTGATCCTTTCGAGGTTCTGGTAGGCAGTAAGTCATCCCCGATGTTATGTCTGTCTCAGATGGTTGGTTTAACGACGAGCTTTGGGCTCGAAGGAGCTGCGGCTCTTGTTCCGTACTTGGTGTACGAAGAGAGTATACGGCGTGTGTCGCCGGTGTTACTCTTGGGAGGCTTCATAAAGATTTATAGAATGCGTAAATCTGTGTATTCACTAAGATTTGCATACCCCTCAGTTGTTGAATTTTTTTACAGGAAAAGGAAAATCCGTTGCGGGACCTTCTAGCTAGGTGATTAATTGAAGTCTTGAAGATATCTACTACTCATCTTGGTAACTGAAACATGGGATTGTTATTGTAATATATTTGGGATGATGTAATAACTTTTGAGAATGTAGACTTAGATTTGAAACCTTGTAGCACCATAGGGTGTTTAACACATTTGTATTTTTTTTTTATTTTTTTATGTACTTTAATGCTTCCGCAATTTCATTAAGTATTTAGATCATTATGTAATCATGTGATTGGGGATTAATCCTGGGTTTATTGTAATGGTGTTTATTGTGGCAAGGGTGTCATGGCGTATGGTATCAAAGAAGTAGTTTGAGATTCAAGTGTCCGTGAGGTCTTAGTCTCAAACATTAGGTGATGATATCTAGTGGTTTTAAGTAATGATCTGAACTAAGATATGTTATGGCCCAGTAATCATAAGAAGTTGACTTTCATACGGGACAATGGGAGGTGTCTTTAAATAAATGACATGTTACTAAACAAGTTATATGTTTTATATTTCATAACATGTCTGGAGGAGGAATGACACCCGAAGAAACAAGAGAAATGATGCTAGCCATGATGGCAGAGCAGAATAAGATGATTAAAGAACAGTTTTGGGCTCGAGATGAGGCCGAAGCCAAGAGAAGGGAGGACAAGAGGGAGAACAAGAAGGAAACAACAATGATGAACAAGATGACAACACGGGGTCATCTAACAAGCCCAAAGGTTGTCAGTTTAAGGACTTCAAAGCAAATGGGGCCACGGAGTTTAATGGATTGAGTGATGCTGTCGCTGCACTAGAATGGATAACAGCAACTGAGCGAACATTCCGAATCAGCGATTGTGCTGAGAAGGACATGGTCCGGTTAGCTACTGCTATGTTCACCAAAGATGCAGTCATGTGGTGGAATTCAATGATGAAAGCATTGACTTTGGAGAAGGTTTTTGTGATGACATGGGCTAAGTTCACTGAAGTCTTTATTCAGCAATACTGCCCGGCTGAAGAACGCCAAAGATTAGAATCCAAGTTCATGACACTGATGCAGGGGGCTAAGACTGTGTCCAATATGCTGTGGAATTCACGAGGCTGAGTTTGTTTGCGCCTCATCAAGTTGATACTGAGGAGATTAAGGTGACCAGGTTTGAGGCTGGTCTTGATATGGAGATTAGAAGAGTAATGAGTAATGTCCGTTATCCCACGTTCGCTGGCTTACTGGAAGCCTACAGGAATGTGTAACAGATTCTGACTTTGTCTGTGTATACATTTGAGTCTGCCGCTGTTGCTACTAACCCAACACAGCCGTCACCACCAAAGCGCCAACGTGAAGGAGGGTATTCTGGTTCTTCCCGTTCTTCGCAATATTCACCACACCAATCTTATCATCGATCATCTGGGTCTTCTGGTCATGCTCGTGCGTACTCCATCAACACAGAACCACGGTATTGTAATAAGTGTCACTTGGAGCTCTTCGGCAAGTGCACTAATGGACGCACCTGTTTTTGCTGTGGAGAGTTGGGACATTTTCAGAATGAGTGGCCAAGGAAAGCTGATGTCTGCCATAAGTATGGTGTATGTTGGCATTACTGTAGAAATTGCAGAAAGAATGATCCATCTGTTACTGCTCCACCGTCGACACATTCTTCTAGGGACCAAGTGGTGGTTTAGTCAACCGCCGGAGCCAGCCACAAAGGGTACCAGCTCGTGCTTTTTAGATAACAGCGGAAAAGGCTGGAAAACTCGGAAGTGGTTACGGGTACGTTTATTGTAACTTCTATGCCTGCACGAGTTCTTTTTGATTCGGGTGCCAACCGCTCCTTGATGTCTACTATTTTTGCACAAAAACTTATAATGCCACTTTCTAAGTTATCTGCCATACTTGACATAGAAACTTCTGGTAACACGTTAGTCAAAGTAGATCAAGTATATCGTAACTGCACTTTGGTAATTGAGGATGTAGTCTTCAATTTGGATCTGATTCCGATGGAATTTAGTGAGTTTGACGTGATTGTCGGGATGGACTGGTTGATCGAGAAAGAAGCCCACATAGTCTGTAAGATACGAATGATAATGATAACCACACTGGAGGGCGTGAGATCTTGATATATGGGGATAGGAGAAGTGGGGATCTGTGCTTATTGACCATTGAAAAAGCCCGAAAGCTTGTTGCAAAGGGGTGTGACACCTATTTGGCATATGCTATTAATGCCAAGGCTGAGAAGAAGACTGTGGCCGATGTGCCTGTTGTATCATAATTCACGGATGTGTTTCCGGAGGACTTGTCTGGCGTGCTGCCTGAGAGAAAAGTGGAATTTCGTATTAACCTTATCCATTGAGCTGCACCGGTAGCTCGTTCTCCGTATCGCCTTGCTCCTACCGAAATGCAATAGATGATGACACAACTCCAGGAGTTGTTGGATAAAGGCTTCATTCGACCTAGTTCTTCGCCATGGGGAGCATCTGCTTTGTTTGTGAAAAAGAAAGATGGTACGATGAGGATGTGTATCGATTACATGGAGCTGAAATAAACTGACTATCAAGAACAAGTATCCGTTGCCGAGGATAGATGACTTGTTCGATCAGTTACATGGGGCAAGTGTATTCTCTAATATTGACTTGAGGTCGGGGTACCATCAGCTGAAAGTTAGAGAGGAAGATGTGCCTAAGACAGCTTTCAGAACGCGTTATGGGCATTACAAGTTCTTGGTTATGCCTTTTGCGTTAACCAATGCCCCAGTTGTCTTTATGGATCTAATGAACCGGGTTTGCAGACCCATGTTAGTAAGTCAGTGACCGTATTCATAGATGACATCTTGGTGTATTCCAAGTCTGAAGCTGAACATGCTTGTAAGGTCGCCTTCCTATGGATCCTATCTTTACGTGACACCGTCCAACGAGTGCGGAATCCTCGTTAGCGGCTTGACGGATAGACCACGCACACGAAACACATAGACACACACTGTGATAGACGAACACTGGAACATCCCGACACGTGATTCACTCCAAGAACGAACTCTCAAACACCTTGCAAGTTCGAGATCACGTCTGCACTGATCCCTCTTCGAATTCTGCCAAAACCTCTGCAAAAGTTTTTAATTAAAACGGATTAACACCTAATTATATCACCTGGTTCGAACTTGCCCAAGACAAGTTCGACTAAGCCCAAGGCCTTTCGAACTTGTCCTCCATAAGTTCGAACCATGAGCTTTGAACTTATGTTTTAACTTATCTTTGAACTTATGTTTGAACTTATTGTAACACATTAATTACACCAAGTTCAAACATACATACAATCAATATCAAACATATATTATCAAACATATATCAAAAACTTGTTAATATGCAATAACGAAACAAATTGACTATTACAAAATATTGTCTATACTTCGACTGCTATCGTCACACAGGATGCACTAACAGACTCCCCCTTGACGATAACTTCTAACTATTTATATTTTGTCTAACTACTAGTACTATATAAACTACTACCTGCATACAATCCCTGATCTATACAAACTCTATCTATCTTCTGGAACTTCCTGCCTTCTCATCTCCAGCCTTCATGGAAGAAAATTGGCTGATCATGAAGCTTTTGCAGGTCATCCTTGGATAGGTTGATCAGATGTAGTGGATCGTATACTTTCAAAATCACCTTGTCCCGGTAGTCCTCCATCACTGCTTCCGCCGTCTCGTTGTCAACATACCACCACTTCATGTTTTTCAATACATCCTGTGGCATTGACTTCATCGGCACTTTCTTGAGGCATCAGACTGGCTTGTAAACCATCCTAGCCCAAGGTTTTCCAATGTGAGGATCTACTCCTGACAGATCTTCAACTCTTTTTCTGGATCTTGGCTTAAGTCTCTTAAATCTTCCAGATCGACCCTCCCTTCGAATAATCTTAGCTACAACTTCAACATATGGGTCGTCTCCAAGAATGATCAGTTCTTTCCAAGCCAACTCTTTTACTTCACACTTGGGCAACATGTTGAAAACCTTCAGCGTTCTCCTCAAGTATTGTAGCCCATCTCTCCTCTTTAGCACGAAATGTTGTAGTTCTCTATCAAAGAACCAACTTAAGATTCCATCTGAGAGGTTTCCAGAACTTGGTACTCTCATTCTCTTCTTCATCTTTAGATCTATTTTCTTTTCTTCCTTTCGGAACCAAAGCCTTATCAGATCTTCTCTGTTTTGCTCTTTATCAGCTGTATCAAATTCGGAATCATCCATAGACACTAACTTAATCTCATCTATGTCGATCACGTTTTGATCATTATGTACATACTATTTCTGTGATAGGCTGTTTGGGAATGATTACTTCATCTACATCGTCGTCTTCATCTTCTACAACCTCTTCATCAGATTTCCAGTCTACAACCTCTCCTGGAATAAATTCTCCTTCCCCTAACTCTTCTTAATCAAACGCAAAATCATCTTGATCATCAATATCCATTAAAGCTTCAATTAAATCGTGTTCGGTTGTCTTTAAGGCTTTGCCTTCACTTCCTTCCCTCACAACTGACTGTCCAGGCTCCCTCTGAATTTGAGCTTGCTGAGCAGTCTTTAGAGAAAGATCTGCTAGCTCACTCTCTCTTTGAGTATCGGGATCATTGTCGTCATCTTCTCTCCTCAACACCTCAGCTTCTCTACAACTACTCTCCCCCTGAGCTTGCAGATTTTTCATCAAGTACTCTAAGAGATTTTTCATTGTCCTTATCTCAGACGCTTGATCTGCTACTGTTGTTCTCAGCTCAGCATTTTCCTGATGAAGTCTGGCATTATGTGCTTGAAGCTCTGTCACTGCTGTAGACAGATGAAAAATTTGTACTGTCTGGAAATCCACCTTTCCCTTCAGCTCTGTGAACCGCTGATTATCGGTGAATGTAGATGATGTTGATGGAGTGGATGTAGATGTTAATGGAGCTATGGTTGGAGTTGATGGAGCAGCTCCTATCACAGGCTTAGGAGCTGAGGTGGATGGAGCTCCCTGGATAAATCGATGTCACCTCGCCCTATTCCTTGGAACGAGTGGAGCTTCGTCTTCCTCTTCAAAATCTGAGTCATCATCTTCTGAATCTCCACCAGCTCTTCTTGTCATCATTCGCCTGCTGACGACTAGCCTCGATCCATATCTGCCGATTCTGACAGTCGGATCAACCGGTTTAACAACTTCAATCTCTTCTACTTCATCAGAATCAGATTCAGACTCGGAGGCGGTCTCTGCTTGACCCTCAGCCTCAGTCTGCATGCTTTCTACTTCTGCAGCTTCTTCAACCTGGACCTCAGTGTCCATCTCCTCAGCCTCGGGCGGCTGTTATTCATCTATTTCTTTAAAAATTTCATTGAACTCATCTGGAGGATCTAAAACATCCTGAACCAGTTGTTCAGCAAGGTTTTGCTCCGAGGTAGTCCCCTGTGACCATATCTCTTCTAGGGTCTGTGCCCTCTGATCAAACTTTGTGGCCAATCTCGATGGGCCTACAGCGTCCGTTGATGGACCTGCTGCCGTAGATTCTGATTGTCTGCTGGAGGATGGCCTAACTGCCGGAATTTGTCTAGCTGGAGCTCTTTGTCTCCTACGCTGTTGCTGTTGTGGTTGTTACTGCGGTTGTTGTTGTTGCTGCGGTTGTTGATGTTGTGGAACTTCACCTGCCCAGTTATCTCCTTCTAGAGCCACAAAATCTGGGTCAATAACTGCTCCAAATAAAGGTGCCACCTGTGGCCTAACCTGCTCAGCCCTTCGTGCATTATGCGACTGGCAGTCAACAAATATCCTTTTATCTATAATGGCTACGCAGAAGAGTATCTGGAAGTTGAGGTAGATTGGGCAAAAAGTGGCGAATAATCATCATCGCGAAGCGCGGGTACATCAAAAATCTTTCTCGGACGGGAGCTGTGATTTGATGCACAAACTCACCGAAGAACATCTCTGAAAAACTGTAATACTTGTTATATACTAAAGATATCACTGCCGATTGCATCTTGGACACAATTTAATCAAAGCCGACCTTTTTCGGCGCAAAACAGACCATAAGAACATGTACCAAATAACGCCATTGGCCTATTAAGCCACTCTTCACATAAGAAGCCTTAGTAATATCCTGGCCATACACCATACGCAAAAATGCCGCTTGCCTAAAATGAACAGGAAAGTCAATAGGCCCTGCCTCCTGGTCCTCTGTGCCTAGCTGTAAGATTTGACGTAACATATTTGCTAAAAACACAATAGGCTGTGCCCCAACTCTGGTACGCAAGACTGTAGGCGTCACTGAGCAATCTACCTGTAGATGCTCCCAAAATTGACGTACTATGGCTATAATAATCTATAGATTATGAGTCAGCACGTAAGCAACCCTTGATTGCGTAAAAAATCCAACCATATGATGATACAGTTGAGCTTCAGGCAGCTCTCTATCTACTGACATAACCATGTTATGTTTATTGTAGAAAGCTCGATCACCCATATCTGCACATAGAAACAACAACCAATATTAGGAATGAAAATTTAAATGAACTTGTTAATTTCGAATTTGCATAATTACAAACTTACATAAGTTCAAAATCTAACACATTCGAATTTCTACAAGTTCGAATTTATTTTAAAATGACATTCGAATTTAAAACTACTTCGAGGATTATGTTCGAATTTGACTGACTTCGAACTTGTAGATATTTCAACAAGTTCGAACTTGTGACAAGTTCGAACATTGTTGGGAAATATTCTAAGTATGTCAAGCTGTTAGTTAGATTTCTCAAACTGTTAGTAGATTTTGTTGTGTAATTACAAAGTTCAAGCTGTTAGTTGAGTAACTTCGAGCTGCTAGTTCAAAAGTTCAATTTGCCAGTGCAAAAGTTCAAGCTGCTCAAGTTCAAGCTGCTCATCAGATAAAGCTCAAACTGCTCAACAGTTTATCAAACAGAAAGTGCTGAAAATCAGGAAAATATTTGAAGTTTCTAGCATATCTACTACCAGAGAAATCAGAGCTCCTCAAGGAAACAAATCAGAAAGCATTATATATACATAGAATAGGTTTTTCTATTGTAAGTATGCACGTACAAGTTTATTTCAGTTGTAATTGCTTTTCTGATTAAGTTTTCATAAGCCTCTAAGTTTGTAAGACCCTAAGAACAATCTGTGTTCTTCGTCTAATCAAACAGATTAGAGGTGATTGTAATCATTGAGTTTGACAATACAAAAGATCTGATTGTTGCTTATATTTATGTGTTATTTATTTTGAAAGCTTTTCAACAAACAGTTAAGTGTTATTCCGCAAACTTCTTAACTGGACTTTGATTCAATACAAGGTTATTGGTTTTATACTCTCATTAATTTAAACCAGTTAATCTTAGGTAGTGATTTGGATCTTGACAAGTGGTATCAGAGCAACAAGTCTTTCTTTGTTTTCAAAGTCAGAAGCTTTCTTTTAAAATTTTAATTTTCTGCAATGGAATTTGATAACAGCAGTAGTGGATCTGGGCAAGGACTCAAAGTGCCTATGCTCAAAACCACTGAGTTCGAGATGTGGTAACTCAGGATTCAACAACACATTCAGTTTATTGACTATGCCATTTGGGAAGCTGTTGAATTTCCTCCTGTAGTTGATCCTGAACTTGATGCTGAGGGCAAGCCTATAAAAACACCTCCAAAGACTGAACTTGAAAGAAAGGCTAGAATGAATGAAGTGAAAGCTCTTACACTTTTACAGATAGCCATTCCTAATGCTTATCAACACCAGTTTAAAAAGTTCTATACTGCTCATTCTCTTTGGATTGCCTTAGAGAAAAGATTTGCTGGCAATGCTAGCACCAAAAGAAATCAAAAAGATCTTCTGAAACAACAGTATGAAAACTTTTCTGGTGGCAAGAATGAAAACCTTACTCAAATGTTTGACAGGTTTAATAAACTGATCAGTGAATTGGAGAGTGCTAAAGTCAGCTTGGATCAAGATTAAGTAAATAGAAAATTTCTTAGATCACTTGGTGAAGAGTGGACAGTCTATGCTGCCCAATGGAGAACCAAAGATACTCTTGATGAAATAGAGTTGGATGATCTTTACAACAGTCTGAGAGTGTTTGAAACTAAGATTGAAAATAAAAAGAAATCCTTTTCTTATAATCATAACACTGCTCTGCTGTCATCAGCATTAACTGATAAATCTAACTGTTGTGATTCCTTTTCAGGTGCTGATGGTAACTCTACTGAAGTTCATTATGAAGCTTTTGTTGCCAATGATGGACTGTTTGCTCTAAGTGCTGAAGATTTAGAACAAATCCATCCAGATGATCTAGAAGAGATGGACTTGAAATGGCAGCATGCAATGTTGACTATGAGGGCTAAAGGGTTTCTGAAAAGAACTGGCAGATCCAACTTCCATGCCAGATCAAAAAGCAAACCAGCATTTGATAAATCAAAAGTTGAATGCTTTAAATGCCACAATCTTGGACACTTTGCCAGAGAATGCAGATCCCAAGGTCAACAGCCACCAAGACAACAGCAAACTAATCAAGCTTCATCACCACAAGCACTTGTTTCTCAAGAAGACAATGTGTTTGACTGGAGTGATCAGACAGATGAAGAGTTTCAAAATCAAGCTCTCATGGCAGAAACATCTAATATCACTTCCACTGAACTACCATCTGAGGTAAATGCTAAACTTTGCTCTCAATCATGCAAAAGTATGGTTAAAAAGTACAGAGATCATAATGATAGCATGTGCAAAACTCTAGCTAAGATGGAAGAAAGGAGATATGAGTACATGCAGGCCATAGAAGATCTTGAAAAACAGATAAATGACTATAAAGATAATGAGATTCAAATGGGACATGATAGAACATATCATGAGTGAGAGAAAAAGGAGCTGAATAAGAAAATAGAGTCTTTAAATAAGAAATTAGATGAGGCTGAACAGAAGGTGTTAGAAGCTAACAAGAAAATAGAATCTGTCAATATAGATTTAGGAAACTTCAAATTAGCAAATCAAAAGCTGGAACACCTAATGGAAGTTCAATTTAAAGATAGGGTTAAAGCTCAACTCAATCCCAAAGAAGGTATAGGATACAGTGCCACTCCACCCCCATACAATAACAAATACATTCATCCCATGAGTGAAGTTGCTGATAGGATTGTTAATGAACCATTGGATGAGTGAATGACTACTGTAGATCCTATCCTTGAAAACAGTCCTAAATCTAAAGAAGAACTGATTCCAAATGATGACTATGAGTGCAAAGAGGTTGAGAAAGCACACAAAACAATGAGTGCACCTATAGAAACCTCTAACCCCAGTAAGAAAGGAAAAGAGAATGTGAGTGTATGCCATGCTGCTCCACATGTTTCTGTACCTTCTAACTGTAACACTGCATCTTCCTCAAAAGGTAATAAAAGAGGTAAGACTGTTCCAATCTACACATGCCAAAAGGATGGTGTTCAAAAGTTTCCCAAACAACAGCAGGTAGGGGAAATCAAAGGAACAAGAACCAGTTATGGTCCAATAAAACTGGTTCTCCAATCAAACCAATCAAAAAATGTTTCCATTGTGGTAGGAAGAACCATTTGGCCAGACATTGCTTGTACAAACCATCTGTTTCAAAACACAATATGATGCAGAAACAGGCATTTGTTCAAAACAAAAAAAGTTCAAAGGCCAAACCTCCTGTTCCACCAGTTCCAAAGAAGACAGTTGATCATAGGTTCTTAAAAGTTATTAAAAAACAGTCCACACACCAAAAACAAGTTTTGGCAAAACCCAAATTACATTTTAAACAGATCTGGTGTGTTAAAGGCAAAAACTCAAATCAAACTGTTGATACAAATGTTGAAACTGTCAGCCCTAAAGTTGAAACTGGTAGTGCAAACTCTGAAGCTGTTATCACTAAAAACCCAGTTCAAACTGCTACGCTTAAAACTGGAACTGGTAATGGATCATCTGAGACTGTTAATGCAAAGGTTGGAAAGAACACCTAGATACCTCATGTCATAACTAAATATATTTCACAGAATCCACCTGTGGATCTCACTAAGTATAAGAAGTCACAGACAGTGTTTAGTTATGTCAATGCACAAGGACAACCCTAAACCAACTTGGTTTGGGTTTACTCCACTACTATCTAAGCTTTTATTTGTGCAGGGCACCCACAGGTCACAACATAAAACAAGATGGCATTTAGACAGTGGATGCTCTAGGCACATGATAGATAATTCTGAATGCTTGTCAAATTTCAAAGGGTTTGAAGGAGGGTTTGTTGCATTTGAAGGTAATTCTAAAGGAGGTAAAGTCACAGGTAAAGGTACTATCAAAGCAGGCAATATGTTTTTCAATGATGTTTTGTATGTTGAACAGCTGAAGTACAATTTATTAAGTGTGTCTCAAATCTGTGATAAACAAAATATTGTTGTCTTCACAGATTCTGAGTGCATTGTTCTTTCAAAAGATTTTAAAATACCTGAAAATCTTGTTTTACTTAGGACACCAAGAAACGACAATGTCTACTATTTGGTCACAGATCTTTTATCCTAATCAAGTACTTTAAGCTGTTTGATATCCAAAGCATCATCTAATGAGTCTGCTCTTTGGCACAGATGGATGTGTCACATGAACTTCAAATCTATGAATGTTTTAGTCAAAAAGAATTTGGTAAGTGGTTTACCACAAAAGGAGTTCATCTGTGATGATCATTGTGTAGCATGTCTTAAAGGCAAGCAACACAGAAACTTCTCAGAAGGCCAAAGAAGTAAATTCAATCTCATCTGCTCTTCATCTTATTCATATGGATCTCTTTGGTCCAACATCTGTTTTGAGTTTGAATAACGGAGCTTACTGCTTAGTCATTGTTGATGATTTCACCAGATTTACATGGGTATACTTTCTTAGGACTAAAGATGAAACTGCTGAGCTAGTTAAATCATTTATCCGTAAGATAGAAAACCAATCCAACGTAAAAGTTAAGGTGATCAGGTCAGACAATGGGACTGAGTTTAAAAATCATATCCTAAAAAGTTTCTGTGAGTCTAAAGGTATTGCAAGGCAATATAGTGCACCAAGAACACCACAACAAAATGGTGTAGCTGAAAGAAAGAACAGAACTTTAATTGAGGCTGCTAGAACCATGTTAGCTGATTCCAAACTGCCAATGACCTTTTGTGCAGAGGCAGTCAATACAGCTTCTTATGTTCTAAATAGGGGTCAAGTTGTTCAATCACAAGGGAAAACTCCATATGAGTTATTCCATCATAGAGTCCCCTTAATAGCCTTTCTAAAGTCTTTTGGCTGTTCATGCACCATTCTTCACACTAAGACTCACTTAGGAAAGTTTGGAAGTAAGGTTGAAGAAGGTTTCTTTGTAGGATACTCTACTCAAAGCAAAGCCTATAGGGTATATAACAGTGTGTCTAAAACCATTGAAGAAAGTGTCAATGTTGAATTTAATGAAAACACTGCAAATGTCAAAGGCAGTGGTCTTGATTGGTTGTTTGATTTATATTCACTAACAAATTCTCTGAGTTTTGTTGAGTATACTGCAGAAACTGATGAAAACAGGGTTAAAGCTGCCAACACAAATTCTCATGCTGGTAGCATAAATGTTCAAGCTGTTAGCACAAAGTTTCAGACTGGTGAAGATTCTGGTCAATGGGATGAGTATACTGTTCTACCACTTCTATCTTGCGACCCACCAGGGGTACTGAATGCCAAACATGATTCAAATGCAAATTATGAAGTGCCAATCCCAAGTCCTGAAGTAACAGCTCCATCTCATAGGGAAACAGTCCCATCTTCTTGTCAAGCTGTTCCTGAAGCTAAACCATCCAGTGATCCTGAAGGAGATGATACAAATCTAGGAACCTCATTTCAGACAGACAGAGAGCCAACCCTCAGAGTTCACAAGTATCACCCTCTCAATCAGATAATGGGTGATCCTCGCACTCCTGTATAGACAAGGACAATGGTTCACAAGGAGTCTAATGATGCTGAATCAGCAGTTCCTGAATTCAGTCTAGCTGCCTTTGAACATGCATGTTTCATGTCAAAATTAAAACCTAAGAAGGCATCTGAGGCTTTGAAAGATCCATCTTGGATTGAGGCAATGCAGGAAGAACTACTGCAATTCAAGATTCAGAATGTCTGGACTCTAGTTGATCTTCCTAAAGGAATAAGAGCAATTGGTACAAGATGGGTGTTCAGAACAAAAAGGATGAGAGAGGGATAGTAATCAAGAACAAAGCAAGACTGGTAGCACAAGGATACACTCAAGAAGAAGGCATAGATTAAGATGATGTTTTTGCTCCAGTAGCAAGAATAGAAGCCATCAGACTGTTTCTAGCTTATGCAAGCTTCAAAGGGTTTAAAGTGTATCAAATGGATGTGAAGTCTGCTTTCCTGTATGGTACAATTGAGGAAGAGGTCTATGTGTGTCAACCTCCTGGATTTGAGGACTACAAATATCCAGACAGAGTCTACAAAATAGACAAAGCTCTCTATGGACTCCACCAAGCCCCAAGAGCATGGTATGACACTCTGTCATCATACCTTGTACAGAATGGGTTCAATAGAGGAACTCTAGACAAAACTTTATTCACAAAGTCCATCAAATCTGATATTCTGCTTGTTTAGATCTATGTTGATGATATCATCTTTGGGTCTAGAAATTACAGTTTGTGCAAAGAGCTTGAGGCATTGATGCACAAAAAGTTTCAAATGAGCTCAATGGGAGAACTCACCTTCTTTCTCGGATTGCAGGTCAAGCAGAAGCCCGCAGGACTTTTTATAATCAATCAAAATATGTTAAGGACATTTCAGAAATGTTAGGTTACAAAGATACCAAAGTTGCTAGTACTCCAATGGACACTCACAAGCAGCTTGATGCAGACAAAGATTGAGTAGATGTGGACATTCACCTAAACCGATCCTTGATAGGTTCACTTATGTATCTCACATCTTCTAGACCTTATATAATGTTTGCTGTTTGTGTTTGTGCTAGGTTTCAATGTGCTCCAAAGGACTCACACCTGTTTGCTGTTAAGAGAATCTTTAGATATCTCAAAGGCCAACCACATTTGGGCCTATGGTATCCTAAAGACTCTCCTCTTGAACTAACAGCCAATTCTGACAGTGATTATGGAGGATGCAACATTGACAAAAAGTCCACAACTGTTGGATGTCAATATCTAGGAGCAAGACTGGTCTCTTGGCAGTGTAAAAAGCAAACAACTGTCTCCACCTCATCTACTGAAGCAGAGTATGTAGCAGCTGCCAGCTGCTGTTCCCAAGTGATGTGGATTCAGAATCAACTGAGAGACTATGGTATGAACTTCTTATCTACTCCTATTTGTATTGACAACTCAAGTGCCATAAGCACTATATAGAATCCAGTGAAATTTCCCAAAATGAAGCATATAGACATAAGATTTCATTTTATAAGAGACTGTAATGAGAAGAAATTAATCCAAGTTACCAAAATTCATACAGATGATCAGTTAGCTGATCTATTTACAATACCATTTGATGTAGGAAGGTTCACCTTCCTAGTATCAAATATTGGCATGGTTAATAAGGATTAATTTGTTTTTCATCATTCTCTCTTATTCTATGAAGAATATATATATTTCCTATGCTTGATTAAGGGGGAGACACTGTTTCATTAGAATATGCTCACTTTTCAACTAACAGCTTGAGTCTTTTCTCAAGCTGCTAGTTCATTTCACTCGGGCTGTTAGTTGTTTCACTTGATCTGTCAAAGTGTGCAGGGTAATTCGGTAAATTTGTATAAGTGTTTGTGCGGGATTACATATTTTCGAAACCCCCAAACCTTTAAAGGTCCCACTTTCGTTCATTTGTAACTACCAGTTGCAAAAATATCTTCCACAACCTTCCTTTTCTCTCTGAGCGATTCACACACACTTCTCTAAAACCCTAAATCACCGCTTGATTGTCAATGGAGTTTGTCAAAGAACACAATTGTCTCCCCTATTCTCTCAAACACACTGACCTTCAACCATTCCATGACATGATGGACTTCCTTCGAAGTTCCCATATCCATCATGCCCTCACTATCAATCCCACCATCTACATATCCCATATAGAACAATTTTGGAAATATGCCTCTGTCAAAACCATCAATGGAGTCACTTCTTTGACATCCAAAATCAATGGAACCACTGTCACCATCACTGAGGATCTCATCCGCCAACACTTGCATCTTCAAGATACCGCAGGTATAACGGATCTATCTCTTACTGCTTTACATGAAGGCCTTTTTGCTATAGGGTATAGGGGCCCTACTGATTCTTTCACTTTCTTTAAAGCTAATTTGCCCCTAAGTGGAAATACCTTGTACATATTATACAAAAGTGCATAAGTTCAAAAAGAACTGGTTGGTCAGAATTTTCTTCAAATATAGCCACTGCCTTAGTGTGTTTATCAACGGGCCAACAGTTCAATTTTTCAAATATGATTTTTCAGGGTATGTTAAGGCATCATGCCCTAAAGAATGGGAAATTTTTTATGTATCCTCGATTTTTGGCTGAAATAATTGCAAGAACTTGCAATAATTTCAATGTACATAAAAGGATACATGTTTGCCATAGGCACTCTTTACCATCAATAAAAAGACTTTTAAAACCTAGTGCAAATTTTTTGAATATAGATGTCCCATCACTGCTTCACCACCAGGACCCCAACCTACTCCTCATGATACAAATACTCCATCTGCTCCTTCTGCCAAACCCTCATCCCCACTCATACTATATAAAAGAAAAAGGGTTTCAGGAGCTCCTTCCTCCTCAGCCCTAATACCAGAGCCAAATATCCTTGTGTAGGAGGACACTTCTGCACAGAATATCCAAAGGGCACCCACTGAGGACACTCCCATCCTCAATTTGGAGGTGGCCATCCCAACACAGGATGTCCATATGGGTTCTGTGGCTGACACTTCTGATGTCTCTGCACAAGAGGCACAGGACAGTGTCAACATCAATAAGACCACACCCATGGCAACAGAGGGTGTGCAAGCACATTCTGGAAGTCCCAAGTACCAAGAACAGAGGGTCCCAGATGTTTCTACTTCTGGAATTCCTGCCAGTGATAGATCACAAGCACCACTCTCATTTGCTGATCTTGAGGCTAGTCTGCAACTAATGATATTGACGGATCCTCAGCTGAAACCTGTTGTAGTAGTATTAGAGCATTATCAATCTCTTATTGCTACACAGGGGGCACAAATCATAGCACTCCAACAGACAGTAGCAGCTCAAAATTAGAGGATGGATTATTTTCATCAAGGGTTCACCCTTTGTGGAAATAAGATAATTCAACTTGAGAAGATGATTCGAACCCTAATGGCAAAGGTTGTAGGTCCTCCTAGCCAAACCAATGCATCCAAAAAGGGGGAGAATCAGGAGATCCCTATTTCAGTCCAAACAGCTTCAACTCCTGCTCCAACAGTCCCAACAGCTACTCAAGCTGTTAGCCTAGAAACTCAAGCTGCTCCTATAAGAACAACTGTGGTTGTTATCAGAGAAGGTATCCATGCTCCAGTCAGTAAAGTCCAAGCTACAACATCTGCAACTAAAGATAAGGGCAATGGCATTCTCATAGAATCTCCAAAGCTTAAACTTTCCTCCAAAGAAGCCCAAGTTGCTCATGATGCTGAACTTGCCAGAAAGTTAGTAGAGGAACAGGATGCTCTCCTAGACCAGCAAACCCATGCTCCAATGAAAGATGATGAAACCTTAGGTGACTACCTAAGAGAGTTTGTTATCAAGGAGAATCAAAAGAAAAGGAAAATGCCAACAAGGCATTCAAAGGCAGAACACAGAAAATTTTTGGTCAACTTCTCTGCATCCGTTGGAATTCCAAAGAAAATGGCTCAGTCATGGGAAACAGATTAGCTGCAAGAAATACATGACAAACAAATGAAGAAACAGAAACCAGCCAAAGTTTCCCAACAAGTCCAACAAGAACTAGTTCAAGCTGGTGTCAGTGATCCTTCTCCTCCTGTTCAAGCTGTTGCTAATGATCCTCAATCAGAAGCTATTCAACAAGCAAAGCTTGATCAGGTGAAAAGGGTGTTGTTTGAGCATCAGCTTCAAAAGGTGATGGAAATAGAAAAGACCCTCGATCAGCATGACTTCTCCAAGCCTCCTATTACATATTGGTATGCTAAGTCAATGGATGACATTGATTTAAAATATCATTTTGTAGTCAGAATAGAAGCTGGTCCTGAGGAAGAATACAAGAGTATAGTGCATCTAGTACAAGGGATAACCAGAGATGAACTGACTCGAATGCACCATATTGGAACTGTGAGTCGGTCTAGGTCTTGACTACTTTGGGTAAAGCAGAGTATAAAGGATTTGAATAGCATTTTTGATCCAGAATCTATCAGAATAGATATAGAAGATGCCAAGGATATGAAGATTTTACATGTTGATCTGTATGTGAAATCAAAGACATATAGACTCAAATTTGCAAATGAATCCAGCATGGCTACTGCAAATAAGCTCAGTTTAGATATACTGTGATAAAGAAGAAATGAAAAGAGAATTTTTGAAGGCAATTAAGCAGAAACTTTCACAACTGTAAGTTTTTGGATGCCTTAGTTTGTAGATAACAGTTTTACTGTGTTTTATTTCCTTATTTGTATAGAAACTTAAAGTCTTGTGTAAAGAATTTAAGTTAGGGGGAGATTGTTGGAAAATATTCTATGTATGTCAAGCTGTTAGTTAGATTTCTCAATCTGTTAGTAGATTTTTCTGTGTAATTACAAAGTTCAAGCTGTTAGTTGAGTAAGTTTGAGCTGCTAGTTCAACAGTTCAAACTGCCAGTGCAAAAGTTCAAGTTGCTCATCAGATAAAGCTCAAGCTGCTCAACAGTTTATCAAACAGAAAGTGCTGAAAATTAGGAAAAGATTTATATTTGAAGATTCCAGCATATCTACTACTAGAGAAATCAGAGCTCCTCAAGGAAACAAATCAGAAAGCATTATATATACATTGAATAGGTTTTTCTATTGTAAGTCTGCACGTACAAGTTTATTTCAGTTGTAATTGCTTTTCTGATTAAGTTTTCATAAGCCTCTAAGGTTGTAAGACCCTAAGAACAATCTGTGTTCTTCGTCTAATCAAACAGATTAGGGGTGATTGTAATCATTGAGTTTGACGATACAAAAGATCTGATTGTTGCTTATATTTATGTGTTATTTATTTCGAAAGCTTTTCAACAAATAGTTAAGTGTTATTCCGCAAACTTCTTAATTGGACTTTGATTCAATACAAGGTTATTGGTTTTATACTCTGATTGATTCAAACCAGTTAATCTTAGGTAGTGATATTGATCTTGACAAACATGATGAACTTGTTCGAAGTCGGTCACTTTCGAATTGAAATCCATGATGTTAGCCCTTTTTGTCTTAGAAAACAGTATCAACTAATCCTATTGGGTTTTAATCGAAGTTATGTGTGTTTTATTTGAAGTTTCACCGGTTAAAACTTGTCATTTTGAACCACAAAGTTTACACCCAAAACCTTCAAATAGAGTCGATTTTTTGCCATAAAAGAGTTGTAAACTACCCAAACTTTGTATAATAGTGATTACTATACCTAAGTGTGTGAGTAGGTTCGAGAACAACGAGCAAAACTTCGTGAAATAGGAATAGAATCGAAACGAGAAGTTCGAAAGAATATGTTCGAAATCGCCGGACAGAAGTTCGAAGGGATAAAATCGAATGTAGGTGAGTTAAATGATTCACTGTTGACCTTTTTATACCAACCTACTTCGAATTTCGCTTAAATTCGAAGTTACTGACAAATTCGAAGGATAATTCGAATATGTCTTAAATTCGAACTTCTTTGAAATTTTGAAAATCCTTGAATAAAATTCGACTTTTTCAACTTTTTCGTGTAACGGAATTTTACAAACCTTGCAAAATTATTTACACCAAGCAATAGATTCACACAATGTTTGTTTATTCAACCAAAAATGTATCCTAGTAACTTTGACCTTTTTCCTACTTAGAATTAGATTTAAAAATAAAATAACATTAAAAAAAAGTGAAATAGAAATAAAAGTAAAAATAAAAATAAAATATGAACTAAAATTTAAACTTAAGCTATTCTAAACTACTTTTAAAAAATTACAAACTAAACTGGCAGAATATTTTTGGCAAGAAAGTCAAAGAAGGTTCAATCAGGCAGCGGTGTCAATACACACTTTCAGTATTACACTTTCACACTTAGGAATTTTTTATTCCTTTGATTGTTTGTCGTGATACACTTTCCAAGGCGATTGTCGGTATTATTTTTCCTTTAAACATGTTACACTTTGGAATATCCCTTGGCCTTTTTATTTATCAAAAAACTACCTTATGTGTCCTATACTTAGACATACTTTTATGATCAAGGAGTACACACAATGATTATAACTTTTTGGTATTGCAAATTTTCTTTAAAAGGCAAACGTCGGACACAGTTCTGTATTTACATACAACAGAGTGTCTTAGTTTGTCTTAAAGTTTATTAAAATCTAGCAAGACAGCGGTGACAGGTCTGTACTGACGTACAACAGAGCGACTTATCTTGCTAACTCAAGTCAAACCAGAGGTAACAGGTCTGTACTTACGTACAACAAAGTGACTTGTTTTGACTATCTCCTTACTATCAAAATTTTTATTTTCTTTTCTTTTCTTTAAGATGTCTCTGATGTGGCTATACATCCCCCAGAAAATTTACATACCTCATTTAGAATCATTGTCTTTATGTCTCTAACATAAAAATTAAGACCATTTGGTCATACATCCAAGTTAGTTACACATATGACTTTTTCTTGAATATTGTATTAGCTTTTCAGATTCCCTTCGTGTATTATGCCAACCAACACATCGAACTAGAAAATGTATATCACTTAGAGTTTAAGATGCATTATGTGTGAAAGCTTAACACTTAAAGATTGTATCGACTGTGCTAATTTTCGTCACTTTGAACCTATGTATCTAAGACTTAACTCTATTTTGTAATATTCTCTTCTTTTTTTTTTGAGCTTTTTATGGTTTTCTCTCTTTTTTCTTTTGTTTTTCATAAATAAGAATAAGCTAATAACGTAACTTACTACACTTACTATAAAAGTAAATAAATTCTAATTAACTACAGACTTACTATAATAAGAAAGAAAATATACTCAGGTCAAGTTACTCTGGATTACGCATACCATTCAATTGAACTAACAATTCAAAGCGTGACTTATCAAAAGCTTTAGTGAATAAATCAGCATTGTTATCTTCCGTTGCCACTTTTACCAGTTTTATTAAGTTCTTTTCAGCACAGTCACGTATAAAATGATGTCTTATGTCTATGTGCTTTGTTTTACTATGTTTAACTGGATTATTAGTTATAGCAATAGTAGATTGGTTATCTATCCTAATAGGAGTATGAGTGTAAGTCAAACCGTAAATCCGCAATTGTTGTTGCATCCACAAAAGCTGTGAACAACAACTACCAACCGCTACATATTCAGCCTCGCATGTAGACACGACTACCGAAGTCTGTTTCTTGCATTGCCAGGATACGAGCCTTCCTCCAAGGAACTGACAACCTCCAGTGGTTGACTTTCAATTCAAGCAGCAACCTCCATAGTCTGAATCCGTGAATGCTTCTAATTCCAGATCACCATCCGCGTGATACCAAAGTCCCAGCTTTGGTTTCGACTTGAGGTATCTCAGAATCCGCTTCACAGCTTTCATATGCATTTCTTTCAGATTGGCTTGAAACCTAGCACAAATACACACAACAAACATAATGTCAGGTCTAGAAGCAGTTAAATACATATGTGACCCGATCATGGCACGATATAGAGTCGGATCCACATCAGTATCACTTTTTGTACCCGGCCCGAGATTGTGATTCACTTGAATCGGTGTGCTAAACAGAGCAGTCAGCTTTGTTCCCTCCATCCCGAAGCGCTCAAGAATGTCATAGACATACTTCGTCTGATGGATAAACATACCCTCCTTCCTTTGTTCAACTTGCAAACCCAGAAAGAAGTTCAGCTCTCCCATAGCACTCACCTCAAACTTTGACTTCATCACCTTCTCAAAATCTTTGCACATCTGTTAGTCTGATGACCCAAAAATAATGTAATCAACGTACACTTGTACCAAGATAAAATGTTCACCCTTTCTCTTCAGAAACAATGTACTATCAATTCTCCCTCTTTCAAACCCGTTGTCCAAAAGATGAGTTGATAGTGTCTCATACCATGCCCATGGTGCCTGATGCAATCCATATAGAGCCTTATCAAGACAATACACTCTATCTGGATACTTTGGATCTGTAAACCCGGGAGGTTGTTCCACGTACACCAGTTCCTTCACTTTGCCGTACAAGAATGCACTCTTTACATCTAACTAATAGACCTTAAATCCTTTGAAGGACGCAAAGGCTAGAAACAAACGAATTGCCTCGAGCGTTGCCACTGGCGCAAACACATCGTTGTAATCAATTCCCTCTTCTTGGTTGAAACCCTTTACACAAGCCTTGCCTTGTTGCGAGTTACAATCCCCTGATCATCTCTCTTGCACTTAAAACCCCACTTGGTTACCATTGCAACTTCTCCTCGAGGTAACGGCACCAACTCCCACACTTCTAGCTTTCTGAATTATGACAGTTCTTCTTGCATTGCTTCAACCAAAGAGTTGTCTTTTAGTGCCATTTGCACATTCTTCGGCTCTACTTGTGAGATGAAACAAGAATAAAGGCAATTGTGAAAAGCCACGGAGTCATTAATCATCAACAACAGCACTGTGTTGTTATTCAAACTACTCCTGGTCTTCACACCAGCATTCAGATTTCCTATGATGCTCTCAATCGGATGATCCTTGTTTATCCTCGATGTTTCGATCTCATAGACCCTAAGATTATCTTCTAAGTTTGACCCTATATCACCTAACGGGGGAACGACTTCAGATACTACATTCTCTTCCTCATGATCACTGTCCTCAGAGTTAGAAGTAGTCTGATTCTCGTTTGTAGGTAACTCAGGATCATTCACTGCTGGAGACCCATCTTCTGTTGATGTAGGTTCAGCAGTTGATGGAATGCTCGTCTTTGGAAAACCTTGACCGTCGTCATTCAGATTTAATGACAATAAGTCATGTTCAATTGTACCTGCATTTCCATCCAAAGGAATGTTAAATGATTCAAACAATTTGTCATAATCAAATATCCATTCCGGACCAGTTTGAGGTTCATGTGTATAACTTGTTACATCAATGTTATTGTTAGGCACAAAAAGGCCTCAGTCAAACCTGTTCTACATCTGAGGGGGAGATTTATAATCAAACCTGTTGATGCATTTGAAGGTTGAATTTAAGGCCTGTTATATGCCTTATTGAAACCTGAAAATGATTTGCAATATCAGTCTAAAGCTGTTCTATATGTTGCATGTGTTGCAACTAAGACAGTTTGTCCAAGCTGCTCTGTCTGCTGAACAGGCTGGACATAAACTGTCTACGCTGCTCTACACTGTTGAGCAGCTTGGGCAATTTTAAAGTGTTTTGTTCTTTGTGAACAGAACCTGTTCTTTGTGAACAGGCTAAACACTTTATGGAATATGTTTCCAAGTCATCATGTATTGTTTTTGACTACAAGATCAGTTTACAAAGTCGAAGACAAAGTGGAAAACAGAACTGCTCAGCCTGCCCACGCTGTTCTGTAACATGAGCAGACAAAAGGTTATTTGAAAAAGGGGTGACGGACCTTTTTCTTATTCAAAATAGGCCTTACAAGGGAAGCAAAGACGCAAAGTTGACATTCCTAAAATTGGTTAAAGGCCAATTGCAACAGTAGGACAAAGTGAAAAGACAAAAAGTTCTGCACATGTTGAAGACAAGTCTGCTTTTCAGGAAAAGTGCCGAAAAGGTTATGTTGTCTTTTCAAACAAGACTTCTCATTTTTCATTCGTCCAATGGAAGAGTTTTCTCTTAGATCCTTGGAGTGTGGTTAAAAGGAAAGCTTCTAAGGACAAGAAAGAAGTGTGAAGAAAGCTAAAGTGCTGAACCAAGGATGTGAACGTTGACAGTGTGATTTTCATGCATGCAAGCCTTCTGTTGTTAAATTAGTATCTGTGTGTCTAAGCTGTTTTACATAAGTTGTTCCCTTAAGTCTTGTAAACACAGTGGTGCTTCTTAGTGAGCGTGTATTCATTTATACTAGTTTGAGTTTGTCTTAGACTATGTTGAACCTGTTGTATCTGTCATCTCAGCTTGAACTATTCCGCATTCAACCTTGTTTGTAAATTAACAATTTGTTGTAATACATACAAACATTGAGAAAATAGTGTGTTGTAGTTTTTTAAATAGTTGTATTCACCCCCTTCTACGCGCTTAAAGCATATACTTTGGGAACCTCTCGGGACACTAACACTGGTATCAGAGCAGTTTGTTTTTAGAGTGTGTGTCATTCTAGAATCTCTCATTCTCCCAAGTTTCCATGGACACAGTTCTTGCAATTCTTCTTACTATGACAATGGCTCTATCGGGCAAAACCTCCAAAATTTAATCATCCAAAACTTTCCTTTGGTGGAAGTGCAGAATGATGCTCTATTAGAGAACTCTGGAGTGTTACAAACTGCCAGGATAGTTTTATGGGGGTCCCTATGTGCCAACCTCTGTTACTACTATAACTCCAGCGGTTTTGAAGGAGCTGCTCCTGAAATCAGGACCTTTGAGAAGCTCAAGCTCAATGGTCTGATGAAGACAAGAGACTGGTGGCTCTGGATGCAAAAGGGCCACTAGAAACAATCTGGGTCTTCTTCTTCCTGATGATGTGTTCAAAACAGGTTGAGAAAAATAAAGACAGCCAAAAAAATGGGGATACTTGCTGTGCTCGTCTATGAGGACCCACAAATCACACTGGACAAACAGGATCAACAATCTTGTTAGACAGTATGAACTTTTCTTTGCTAAACCAAAGGAGAATCTCACTGAAAACCTACACCAGGTTTACTGCTTTGTGAATGATCTCAAAAGCTGTTTGGGATATCACTAAGGACACGTCTCACCCTGGTGAATAAATTTCTGGACATTCTACCTGAAGAGTGGAACTACTTCTCAACAATTCTAAGGAACTCAGGTACTATCAGAAGTATGGATCTAGTAAATCTGTTATGGATCCTTACTGAATGATGAACAATCAAGGCAAACAAAGAGAAATGCCTTGGGAAATGTCCAAAAGAGGTGCGCCTTTGTGGGCCTAATGTGAGACAGCCTGTAAATCAGGTGAGTGATGTGTTCACTCAACCTGATCAACAGGATTGATGACAAGGAGGAAAGTGTCAAGATGTGAAGAGATACTGCAGAATCTTGCTGAACAGATGATGAGCAAAATGCTAGTATGCTTTGTCAAAAGGTTTCAACAAGAAAAAGGTTTGGAAGAAACATGCTGCAAGGAAATTCCGGTGCTGGCAAAAAAAAAAAGGAGGCATTGATAAATCCAAGGCTGAGTGTTTCAAATGTGGCAAAAACTGGTCTATATAGCTGCTGAACTGTGTGTCAAAAGCTGTTGGTCCGTCATCCAAAACCATACAAGACAAACAAGGAATTGATGGTTATAGGGTTGTTAAGTACCTTATGGCCATGGCTAAGCTGAGGAAGTTGGAAACCTCAGTGTGGTTCCAACCGCCCAAAGGGACTTATGGGACTTATGCAGAGACTTGTGATTGTGAGATCGGATTCATCGTCTGATGAAAGAAGAAGACAATCAATTGTTCTGATGGCTAACACTGTGATTGTCCCATCAACAAGCAGTTTCAAACATGATATTGCTGAAGCTGAAGCTTTCAGCGGCTTAGGAGACTGGAATCCTCCTATGATGTATAAGGTACAAAAATTTCTGGCTTACAGTTCTGAGAAAAAAGTTAAAAAATGTTTGAATCTAATATGCTTGTTGATCTAAAAAGTGCTCTCTGAAGAAGCATGATGCTTTACTATCTGAAATCTCTAAGCTTTAAAACTTGATCTTAAAAACTAAATCTAGTAAACTGGACAGTTTCCATAAGTGGAAACTGAGCTTGATGATTTAAAAACACATCAACTCTATTTTTACTGGAAGAAAAAGAGAGAAACGTAGAAAATAAGCTGCTAAGCTTCAAAAGATAGTTGACTCTTGGTGCCTAATCTGCACAAAAGGTCAGCCATTGTATAATGTCGTCAACAGATTCCTGCACCAATCCAAGGCCTATCTGGGAGGGGATCTTCACACACGCAGCACTTTCATTGTTGAGATCAATAATCTGAAAGAAAAAAGATTATCCACTCTTGGGTTGAACTTCCAAACACATTCATTCAATAAATGTGAATGGATATAACCTAATCTTACAATAAGTTGTCAGGCCTCAAAAACACCGGCAGCTTGTGTGAATTTAGTTCTAAGAGCTTTGATATTGGACATTTGTTCTCATCACGTCAAGCCTGCTAGTGCTCTGCTGGTTCAAACAAAGCACAAAGGAAAGGAAAAACATGTTAAAACATGCAGTTTGTGAACATGTTGACCAAATCCCTGGACAAACATGTTGTTCTGAGGTTCCAAAGCTGATGGATTGGTAAAAAACGGGCATGTTAATCTTTTGATGCCTAAACACTTTTTGCAACACAAGTTTTTCAAAAACAAGTAAGCGCTGTTTACAACAAGGGGTAATCTCAGTTGAAACACAAAACTGCTTGTGGATTTCCAAATAAGTTTTCACATCATCGTGGTAAACTGGTCTTGAAATAAGATAAGCTTTTCAAAACCAGACACAGTGATATCTGATAGGCAGCAATAAAACCCAAATTCAGTAGGGGGCAAAGGCATACCATTGCTGCTTCACCCAAACTGAGATATGGGTATAAGTTTCCCAACCTTGTGGAACTCAAAGCCATCAAGCTCCCCTGTCGGTTTGACATATTTCCTCAACTAAGAAAGGAAACATAGGCAGCCAAAGCTGTGTCTATTGAACGATCCACTCAGCGTGTTGATGTCACAAAAAGTAATAAAACTTGCGTAAAACTGCTGAGAGAATCAAAAAAAATAACTCAGAATGTGTGTCTGAATGTCTTCTTGCTTCCAAAGCCCGAAAAAGAGAAAATGTTACAAATGTGGGAAAGAAGACACATCTGTGGCTCAAGGATTTGTCCTGAAAATCTGAGGCAGGAGGCCGTTGACTCTGCTGGGTTTTCCCACCACAAGCTGTTTACAAGCAGTGTTGAAATGCACATCCTGAAAGTTTGTCTTCACAGCTGATCCCCTTCAAGATAAGGGCATCTTCGATGTGGCTATTGCCGTCCCAGCATCAACAAATGTTGATGAAGTAGGAGAACTCATCTCTGTGATGAGTTCCCCTAAAAAATGACTAATAATTCTCTTATCACTCTGCAGGAAAAACAACCTTCCCAGGTTTGGTACTTGGATAGTGGCTGCTCAGGGCACATGACAGGTTGTAAAGAATTGCTGAGTGAACTCAGGCCTGAAAAAAGGGCCAAAAGTCACCTTTGGTGACAATGTACAGGGATCCACTGAGGGATATGGAACTCTTAAAGCTGGTGCTGCAGTGTCAAAAGGGTTTAGCCTATGTGGTTGGCTTAAAACCATTAACTGTTAGCATAAGGCCAACTTGTGTGATGCTGGCTACAAGGTTAACTTTGATGAGCACGTGGGTTACATATTGGATTCCCAAGGCAAAGTTGTGCTGTGTGCTCAACGAAAGAAAGGTGTATATGTTGTGGATATGCATTCTGCTGACCCCACAACTGAAACCTGTTTTCTCACAAGAACAAATGCTGATCTAAACTGGTTATGACACAGAAGACTGTCACATCTGAACTTCAAGAACATCAACAAACTCTGTAAGAAAGAGTTGGTGACAGGTTTGCCTTCTATGACTTTTGCTAAGGATAGATTATGCACAGCTTGTGAGAAAGGCAAGAAGAGAAAAACATCTTTTAAATCCAAACATAATTTCTCTATTGATACTCCACTCTTCTTAATCCATATGGACTTGTTTGGACCTGTTAATGTCCCAAGTCTAGGAGGAAGAAGATACACTCTTGTAATGGTTGATGAGTTCTCCAGGTACACATGGGTGATCTTTCTAAAGAGCAAAGGAGAGGCTGCTAGAGAGATTATTGGATTTGTAAAAAAGATGGAAATGCTGAACTCTGCCCAAGTAAAGCAGCTTAGAAGTGATCATGGTACTGAGTTCAGAAACAGTACTCTTGAAGACTTCTGTGAAGAGAAAGGAATCACTCAAAACTTTTCAGCAGTAAGAACTCCTCAACAAATTGGAGTTGCTGAAAGGAGAAACCGAACTCTCATTGAAGCTGCCAGAACCATGCTGTGTGCATCAGGTTTACCTTCATCATTTTGGGCTGAAGCTGTTAACACTGCCTGCTTCACCCAAAACAGATTCCTTAGTTGACAAGGTTCAAACAAGATCCCTATGAGGTGCTCAAAGGGAGAGAAAGCCATGTCAGTTTACTTCCATGTGTTTGGATGTCCCCTGTTTCATTCTGAATCCAAAGGGACCAGGCTGTCGAAATTTGAAATCTAAAGCTGGGAAGGTTGTGTTTGTTGGCTACTTACTATCTCAAAGCTACAGAGTATACAACAACAAAAGAAAAAGGTGATAGATGAATCTATCAATGGTCACCTTTGAAGAGTCCAAGAATGCCTCCCACCAAGGTTCCTGAATCAAGTTTCATGGAGACCTTAACTTTTGATGATCTGATGCATTCAATCAATTGAAAGGAGGACTCAAAGCTTTCCACTTACATCCAGTGTTGGAAACCTGTTAATCATTGATGGACATGATTGATGATTATGTCCATACAACCCTGTGTGAATAAATGTACTGACTTAATTACAACTGCATGTCCAGAACCTATCAATGCTGATTTTCCCAGTTCCTCTGCTGATATGTTCAACAGTGGTCAGACATGTTCAACAAGTGAACAGGCTCAAGACAACAGTGTGTCTGAAAATCTTGAGAGCTGTTCAACAGGACCTGATGAAGATGTTAACAACTCAGGAAAATCATCATTGAAAAATGATCCTAAGTGGATCAGGTGTCACCCCAATGATCAAATAATTGGTGACATCAACAAAGGGATACAAACACGGTGGGACAGCTTAGGGAACTTCTGTATGTTCTCTAGTTTTGTTTCACTGATGGAGCCAAAGAGGGTTGATGAAGCATTAAAAGATGCCAATTGGATCACTGCCATGCAAGAAGAACTCAATCAGTTTGAGAGAAACAAAGTATGGAAGTTGGTCCCTGCTCCTAAAGGTAAAACTATAATTGGCACAAAATGGGTTTTCAGGAACAAGATGGACGAGCAAGGTCATGTCATTAGAAATAAGGCAAGACTGGTTGCTCAGGGCTACAGACAGGAGGAAGGCATTGACTATGATGAAACATTTGCTCCTGTGGCCAGGCTAGAAGCAATTCGTTTGTATCTAGCCTACGCTGCTCATAAGAGCATAAAGGTATTTCAAATGGATGTGAAGAGTGCATTTTTGAATGGGAAGCTGCAAGAAGAAGTATATGTCAAGCAGCCTCCAGGTTTTGAAAATGAACAACACCCAGGTTTTGTCTATAAGTTGGACAAAGCTCTCTATGGTCTCAAACAAGCCCCTAGAGCCTGGTATGACACTCTTACTGAATTCCTTATGAGCAATGGGTACTCCAGAGGTAAAGTGGATACCACACTGTTCATAAAGAAAGTGAAGTCTGATATTATGCTTGTTCAAATTTATGTGGATGACATAATATTTGGTTCTACTAATGAGCAGTTATGCAAGAATTTTTCATTACTCATGAAATCTAAGTATGAAATGAGTATGATGGGAGAACTAACTTTCTTTTTAGGATTACAGGTTAAACAAACCTCAACTGGAATTTTTATAAATCAAAGAAAGTACACTTTAGATCTTTTGAAAAAGTTCAAATTTGATCAAAGTTCTCCTATTAAAACCCCAATGGCAACCAATGTAAAATTGGATGCTGATGCCAGTGGCAAAGCTGTTTCAGTAACAGCTTACAGAGGCATGATTGGGAGCTTGCTATACTTGACTGCTAGTAGACCTGATATTATGTTTGCCACCTGTTTATGTGCTAGGTTCCAAGCTGATCCAAAGGAATCACATCTAGCTGCTGTTAAAAGAATCTTCAGATACCTGAAGGGTACACCAGGTTTGGGTCTTTGGTACCCCAAAGACTCAAGCCTTGAACTAACAGGTTATTCAGATTCTGATTTTGCAGGCTGCAGGTTAGATAGGAAAAGCACAACAGGTGGATGTCAACTCCTTGGTGGAAAGTTGATCAGTTGGAGTAGCAAGAAGCAGAACTCAGTGTCCACTTCTACTGCTGAAGCTGAATACATTGCTGCTGGAAGCTGCTGTGGGCAGATTCTGTGGATGCAGCATCAGCTTGAAGACTATGGGCTTGTGTATAGGAAAACTCCTATTCTGTGTGATAACACAAGTGCCATAGCCATCTCCAACAATCCAGTATTTCACTCAAGAACAAAGCATATTGAAGTCAGACATCACTTCATCAGGGATCACATTCAGAAAGGTAATGTGGAGGTAAGTTTTATTTCCACAAATGAACAGCTTGCAGACATTTTCACCAAACCTCTGGATGAAACAAGGTTTAATTACCTTGTCAGCAAGCTGGGCATGTTAAACAAGAGTGACTAAGTGTCTCTCAATGGTCTAATAACTTGTATGTTTCACACTGCTCAAGTTTTTCTGAACAGCTTAGACAGAACAGGTTGTACATGTTCTGTACTTAGTCATTTGTCTGAAAAACTTGAACAGCTTGAGCATACAACAGGCTGAACAAAAACAGTTTAACCTGTTTATTCGTCCAGCCTGCTCTGATGGTCCAATCTTCAACCTGTTCACTTCTTCACACTGTCCTACAAGCCATTGTCTTGTAACCTGTTCAACTATTGAACACAACCTGTTCTCACAAAGGAGAGCAGGCTGAAGGCACAGTTTGAAGGGAGAACAGCTTGAAGACTGAGAACCTTGTGTTGACCCTGATCATCACAAGTTTGACCAACAGCGTAGACCAAAAGTTTAATTATCTTTCTTCATAATTAAGTTACTTAAATTCTGTTTTAATTTAACTTAATTACTGCGGATAATGTGTGTTACGTGTGTTAGTGATTAAAAAGGTCAAGTGGTCTGACAAATGTTTCTGACATGGACAACCGTTCCGTTTTTCCGTCAACTAACATTTCAAATCAAACCGCCCAAACCTTTTCTCTCTCATACACACGACCATTCAAATCCTATAAATACCTACATACTGTTTCATCCTCGTCTTCCTCATCATTTCCAGAAATCCTCAAGAACCCTAAAATCGACTAAGTGTCTTTTGCTTCTTCAAACCTCAAAAATTCCCAAATGGCTCACAGACCTAATCCCTTTCTCCCAGTATTTGTTGGTGAGGATGTTGTCAAACACTCATCCATCACCACGATGCTGACCATCAAACCCACCAACTACATTGCAAACCTCACTATCCCCAAAAACTATGTGGGAAAAGGTTACGAACAAATGGTGGAGTTTCTGAAAGTTCATCCGTTGAACTACGCAATGACTGCATCTCCTGGTGTCCTGTACCAAGAGATGGTGTATGAGTTCTGGTATACCTGTGCCTACCTTCCAGAATCCAAAGTCATTAAGGGCACAATACTCAATGGGACTCAGACCATTGAGATCAACACTGATCTGCTCAGGGAGGTGCTTCATCTACCAACTGCTGCTTCTTATGATGAGCCCCAAGCTGAAAATGATCAAATGGGCAATCTGCTACGCTTCTGTGGTGTGGCAGAACCCAAAATTGGAGCAACACTGTTCAGGAAGGACCTCTCTCCTACCTACAGCTTCTTATTCGCCTCTGTGGTGATGTGCTTCAGCAGTAAAGTTGGTTCCTTTGACCAACTGAGCCGTGATGAAATCCCTGTAGTTCTGCAGCTTGTGGATGGAACTACCATGGATATGGCCAAATGGATTTTTCTGAATCTGAGGAACCTGGTGCAGCAAGAGTCACGACCAGCTGCTGTTCGATATCCCAGGTTTCTGAGCCTCATTTTCAAGCATGTATGTGGTGAGCATCTCTATAACTCTCAGCCTCTTCTTAAGACTGCTGCATTCCCAGTTATAGGGAATAGAGTTTTCTATACTCCAGTCCTGCAGAATGAGCCTCCTCTATCAACACCAATGAGGAGACTGCTAGGTTTGGTGGAAGGACCCTCTACTGTGAGGATGGATCCAGAGACTGCTCCCACCAGAAAATCCAAAGCCAGGTCCAAGCTTGTCAAAAGGACCCTGGCAACTGAAGCTGGGCCTGTGAAAAAGAAGGCCAAAACAGCTCAGTCTGAGTCTGTTCCTTTAGCCTCTGTGGCTGAGGGAGAGCAGATTCCTCACCTTGGCTCATCTGTTGAGCCTGAAGCCTTTGTGGCTGGTGCCTCTGTGGCACAAGAGACGATGGAACAGGCCAGCCCCACTGTTCCTAGCCCAGTCTCACATCCTGTCCAAACTGATACTCTCCCTACTCCACAATCACCCACATCATCCGTCCATTACCAAAGAAAATCACTAGCCAAAAAGAAAACAGCCCACAAAACCACCTCCTCTGTTCCCTCTCAACAGGGTTCAGTTGTAAAAGAAGCAACCCCAGCTGCCTCTCCTATTTTGGGAGAAGGTTCAGCTCATTTGGAGCCTGCTTCACTCCAATCTGAGTCACCCTTGAGTCAGCCTAGACCCTCTGGTTCCTCCCAACAGGAACCAGTTGTACAAATGGAGATACCCACATCAACTATCCCAGCCTCACAACAGGCTGAGGATATTGAAAGACAGGAGTCCTCTCCACTCCATACTGTGTCAACACTGTCCCCCACTCATATCCCCTCACACCCTGAGTCTGCACGAGGTGCCCACGCTGCTGATATAGACCAATCAGCAGCTCAGCCTCAAACTTCTGTTCCCCATGATTCAGCTGTTCAACACCAAACAGCTGCTGAGGGACCACTATCCCAAGCTGATGAACCTCAGGGATCATACCATCCCTCTGGTGAGGCTGCTCCCTCAATGCAAATTCCATCAGCAGGTTTCACCACTGCTGATGTTGAAATGCATATTCCATCTCCCAATGATGAGGTGCCTTTAGACCAAGGCACTGCAGAGGGAACCACCACTGGTCTTCATGAGGGTGTTGCAACACAGGCAGCATCTGAAAGGCCCCAAACATCATCACCTTCTCCTGATGATGCAGCTACAGCCGCTGCTGAAGGACCTCTTGATCCCTCTAACCTGGGCCATCTTACTTTTGCCCAGGCTATGGAGCTTCTATCCCAAGTCCCTCTTCCCTCTCCATCACATCCTCATACACCAGCCTCATCATCATCATCTCCCTCTACCCACTCCAAACAATCCACCCATACACCACCATCTCCCAAAGACCTGCCTTTGAAGGATCAGCTTTCTTTGCTGACCAACAAAGTTGGTTCTTTGGAAAACACCATGCACTCCCTACCATCCCTCATCTCAGACTCTGTGTCTGAGCAGCTCAAAGGATTCTTTGATATGTTTAAAGAATCCTTCCCAGTCACTCCTCAAACTGACAACTCTCCACAGCTGATTGCACTCACTGCACAGCTGCAAACTGTATCCACCTCTCTCTCCTCTATCCTCTCCTTACAACAGGACTCTGTGTCCTCCATGGCAGCCATTTCCCAACAGCTGTCATCTATCCTCACTTCTTGCAACTCTACTCTTCCTAACACTTTGGCCAGCTTACAGACCATCATTGGTTCCCTATCCAACTCTGTATCATCAGACCTTGCTGATGTGCGAGATTCACTAGAACTTCATCTTGCACAGCTGCAATCTCTGCTGTTCACAGCGTCTGATAGGGAAAATCTTCTTAAGTTGACCACTCTTGCTGATTCCCACACATCTTCTCTTCAAACCTGTCTTTCCCAACTTAGTGAGGTGAAGGATAACTTGGCTTACTTAGTGAACAGCCTTGTTGGTCCTAAATCCTCTAAACCTGCTGGCAAGCCTGCTGACTTTGTGTCTTCAGGCAGACCAGGTGTTGAAGTCGCTGCTTCATCTCCTTCAAAGGGGGAGAAGTCATCTGCCTCGAAGACTAAGTCTAAGGGGGAGAAAACTTCTTATCCTAAGGAGATACCAGTGTCTGCAACTCACACTGGTCAGCCAGCAGAGATTTTTGAAACAGGCGCTGCTGAAGGTGCTTCTCAAGCTACTATGCCTACTCAGGCTGTCTCTCCAAACCCTGCTCAGTCTAAGGGGGAGGAAATCATTCCTGAGGACAGGCCTAGCAGCAAAAGGAGGCACCTTATTCTATCAGAAGATGAAGAAGAAGAAGAAATTCCTGAAGCTGCTGTCACTAAAGCAGCAGCTAAAGGAAAAGAAACGGTAGCTGAGGATCCTATGCAGCAGAAACAGGCAGAAATGCAATTTCACAAGACCAGAGCCAAAGAGATGGGCCTCCCTATGCACAAATACTTTGAGTTTAGGGATGAACAGCTTCAAGCTCTGGAGGAATTAAGAAAAGAAGAAGAATCTGCCAAAGCTGCTAAGTCCTTTGCCCTCCAAGAAGCAAAGAAAATTAAAATGTCTACCTTGGAGGTGCAAAAGAAAATAATGGAAGCTGCCAGGAAATCAGCAGGAGAAAAAGAGAAGGAAGTAGAGAAAGGTACTCAGGTCTCTGTGACCAAATCAACAGTACCCTTTGCCAGAGCCAAATTCCACTTTGACAACTTGGCTAGAAAGAAATTTCATGATGTTGCTACTAGAAGGCTTGCCAAGGAAGCGATTGTCAAAGCTGTTCCCATTTCAAGAAAAGGCGCACAGTGGAAACTTCAGATCACCAGGATGGGTGCAACAGGCCCTGAAATGGAATCCTACGATCACACTGATGTTGCACAGATGGGATACAGGGAATGGGTGGAACTGGCAGTTGCCCTGAGCCAGTCTAAGTCAGAAACGGCTAAGACTATCAGGGCATACATCAAGAAGCTGATGGAAAGAGTAAGTGAGCTGGGCCTGATTCCAAAAGAAGTAAAAGAGGGTGTCTCTGTGACATACCCCAAAATAAAGGCCAGAAGGACAAAAAAGGATACAGAGATGGAGCTACTCCTTACGCTGATTGAACAGGGTGACTATGCTCTTGAAATAAAAGGAGTTGATCATAGTCTGCCTAAAGGAATAGAGTTTGAGGATGGCAAGATTATTGAAGAACCTGAGCTGGGGGCATGTTTTGTAGATCCCCTAACTCAAAAGAAGTGCTTCCAAAGAGCCTCAGAACTATACAAAGTTGATCTGAGACAACTTGCCGCCTTCAGACTTGCAGTTTCTTTCAGGCAGTCTAGCAAATGGAGAGCAGCCATCTGGGATCAGCTCAGAGGCTTCTATGAAAGAGGAGAACTCAATGATCCCAAGTTCATGATCATCAGAAGTGAAGTTGAGGAACTTGAGGATACAAGGGAAGAATTGGAAAGGATGGTTAAGGATCCTTCTCCACTGATATGAAGTCCATCTACCATCTGGGTAGGTGAAGAATGGAAGCTGTCCATTAGTTGGACAGGCTTGCCATTATCTGCTCCCATCTCAAACAGTCCAAACAACCTGTACATTAGTTGTACAACCTGTACATAAGTTGTACATTATTACATAAGTTGTAATTTTTGCTTTTACATTAGTTGTAAAATACATTAGTACATTAGTTGTACTCTTGTAAGAACATGTGTTGTTCTAGAATAGTCAAGAATCAGTGTATATATAAACTGATCTTTTACTTTACTGTAATGTTGTAATTTTATTTCAGCAAATGTACTGTAAAAATATATAGTGATTTTTGACAAGACCAGCTTGATCTGGTTATTGCAAATAGGGGGAGATTGTTAGGCACAAAAAGGCCTCAGTCAAACCTGTTCTACATCTGAGGGGGAGATTTTATAATCAAACCTGTTGATGCATTTGAAGGTTGAATTTAAGGCCTGTTATATGCCTTATTGAACCTGAAAATGATTTGCAATATCAGTCTAAAGCTGTTCTATATGTTGCATGTGTTGCAACTAAGACAGTTTGTCCAAGCTGCTCTGTCTGCTGAACAGGCTGGACATAAACTGTCTACGCTGCTCTACACTGTTGAGCAGCTTGGGCATTTTTAAAGTGTTCTGTTCTTTGTGAACAGAACCTGTTCTTTGTGAACAGGCTAAACACTTTATGGAATTTGTTTCCAAGTCATCATGTATTGTTTTTGACTACAAGATCAGTTTACAAAGTCGAAGACAAAGTGGAAAACAGAACTGCTCAGCCTGCCCACGCTGTTCTGTAACATGAAGACAAAAGGATATTTGAAAAAGGGTGACAGACCTTTTTCTTATATCAAAATAGGCCTTTACAGGGAAGAAAGACGCAAAGTTGACATTCCTAAATTAGTTAAAGGCAATGCAACAGTAGACAAAGTAAAAAGACAAAAGTTCTGCACATATGAAGACAAGTCTGCTTTTCAGAAAAGTGCAGAAAAGGTTATGTTGTCTTTTCAACAAGACTTTTCCTTTTCCCTCTGTCCAATGAAGATGTTTCTCTGAGATCCTCTAAGTGAGTATAAAAGGAAGCTTCTAAGGTCAGAAAGAATGAGAAGAAAGCTAAGTGCTTAAACCAAGAGTGAACGTGCAAGTGTGATCTTCATGCATGCAAGTCTTCTGTAAAACAACATCTGTGTGTCTAAGCTGTTTTACCTAAGCTGTTCCTTAAGTCTTGTAAACACAGTGAGTGCTTCTTAGTGAGTGTATTCATTGTATACTAGTTCGAGTCTGTCTTAGACTAGTAAGCATACTGTTGTATCTGTCATCTCAGCTTGAACTCTTCCGCATTCAAGCTTGTTTGTAATTAACAAATTGTTGATAATACATACAAACATTGAGAAAAGAGTGTGTAGTTTTTAAATTGCTGTATTCACCCCCCCCTCTACAGCTTATAACTATATACTTTGGGAACCTCTCGGGACCTACATGTCATAACCTCCAGAAGTATCTGGCAACTTTGTGATAAAGTCCATGGTTATATTCTCCCTTTTCCACTGAGGTATTTCCGGTTGAACTAATAATCCTGACTGCTTCTGGTGCTCAGCCCTAACTTTCAAACATGTTAAACACTTGCTGATATACGTACAATGTCAGCCTTCCGGTTGAACTAATAATCCTGACTGCTTCCGGTTGAACTAATAATCCTGACCGTGGGTGAATAACATATCTTGTTTTATGTCGTTCATTCATGACCAGCTTCCTCAACCCTCCCAATTTTGGTAACCAAATTCTGTTCATTAAGTACCGACATCCATCGGTCTTGATTTCAAACTGTTTATCCATCCCTTTCAAGGCTTCTTCTAGCAGATTTTCGTCCTTGACTGCTTCTTTCTGTGCCTCGTGGATTTGAGAGCTCAGGTTTGACTGTATAGTCATGACCAAACCTCGGACCCTCAGGGGTTTAACCCGTTCCTTTCGGCTCAAGGCATCATCTACAATGTTTGCCTTGCCCGGGTTATATCGGATCTCGTAGTCGTAATCGCTTAGCAGTTCAACCCAGCGTTGTTGCCTCATGGTCAACTCCTTTTGGTCCAGAATGTGCTGAAGGCTCTATAATAACTGGCAAGACCTAGAAGCTGACGGATTTCTGTTGGAGTCCTAGGCGTTGCCCAGCTTTTAAAATCCTCGATTTTTGATGGATCTACTTGAATTCAATGGCTATTGATCACATGCCCTATAAATTTTACTTCTCGTATCCAAAATTCACACTTAGATAATTTGGCGTACAACTGTTTTTTCTCTAGTAGCTCTAGGAATATCTTCAGATGCTGCTCATGTTCCTCTTGACTTTGAGAGTATATAACGATATCGTCTATGAACACTATTACAAATTTGTCCAAATACGGTTTACACACTCGATTCATGAGATCCATGAATACAGCTGGTGCGTTGGTTAAACCGAATGTGTAACATCCGACATTAAACCAGGTTAGCAACTATGACCTAATCAGTATTTAATAGCCAATTATAACCTAATCAGTGGTCATTAGAAATTAATCAAAGTGATTTACAAGGTTCATGAAGAAATTCAACTCAATTAGAATCAAATTCATCGGTGCAATGAATCGGCAAATCAATTAATCTGATCGATTTACGATATGATGGATTAATGAAACTAAGTACCTAATTAAATTATGATTAGTGACACTAATCATACACTAATACAATTACTTAACATTAATTATGCAAGACTAAAACAATTCATTAAAACAATACATCCAAAAGTATTTATGAATTTACAAGAAAAGAAAAATACAAGAATACATTTCTAAATACTTTTATACAAAAAAAAACAAAAAATACACCAAAATACCTTAAGTAGGTCGCCAAGGAGAAGGACAAAAGGACCTATGAAATATTTTTTTTTACTCAACATTTCAATATCAAATCCTCCTCTTTCATTTCAAACAAGATTTTACACTATTTTCATCATTTCACCACATTTTTTCTCCTGTATGAATAAGACCCCAACTTCACTTCATTTCTCACAACTTGAAAAGAAAATCACTCTCTCTTTTTTCTCTTCAAAAATCAGCCAAAGGTCTCCCGAAGCCAAAAAGTTCAATTTTTGGTGTTCTTGAAAATATTCAAAGTGTTCTTGGTGAAAATCTTTGAAGAACCAACCTTCTACTCATTTTCATTCGTAAAAAACATCAAAGTAAGTAAATACTAACTTATTTCATCTTATATTTATGTTTATATAAGTCTTGCATAAAATATATACTCACCAACAACAACAAGTTTCATAAAAACTCAAGTTTATAAATCACTCGTTTGTATTTTTAAGTTGTTTTCTTCAAATGTGTTTATAAATATATAAACACATCATGTAAGTGTAAATATTATGAAAACAAGTGATATAAATATGTTTTATAACTTTTATACAAGTAGTCTTTGAATAAACAACAAGAATCACAAGTTATTTCAAGTTTATGAAATACGAAATTTCGGCAGAAAAGTTGCATCAACTTTGAAAAATCATAACTAATTCATAACTTAATAAAATGAGTTGATTCTTGTCTGAAAAGTTAGATCTATGTCTTAACTAAAAGTCTGGAAGTTTTCATAATTTATTATGGGGTTTAGGACCCCAGATATTATTTGGGAACCCGAAAGTTTGACACCTCAAAAATGGCAAACATAGGGTTTTTAACAAGCTTTTTCCCTAATCTAAACACCTCGAAAAATGGCAGTTCTTGACTTTATAAATTCTTTGTATATAGTAGTTTAATGTCCAAGAAAACCAAAGCCTAAATCGTTTTGGAGCTTGGTCAAAAACAGCCTCAAACTTGACGTTTTAAGTGGGTTTATTTATAAACTTGTAATGTTGGGTGATTTAAGACATAAAAACCTATATATATACATATTATCATATATGAGAGTTATTAAGTCCCTATTATCATTTAGGGCTCGATTAAACACATCCGGTGCATCACCCATCAATCTACACTAACTTGCATTTTCGCGAATATTTTGCCATCACACGCTCGGTGAGTCTTCATAGCCCCTATTTTCACACTGTTATGTTTTGTGGTTGAAATACATGCTACGTTTTCATATGGACACCAAAAGTGCTTCATTTCTATTACGTATTACATGTGTGGTTCCATCAGCCCTTAAATCATGAATCGTTAGTTACATTTATTTGTAAGCACAAATATATTATGGATAGATCTATCGGGAGTCATGTCCCCCATTCGGGTTAGTCTTACCGGCTAACGGCGGATGCATATATATTTAAGATTACGGTATTACGTATGGGAATACTGCACAGGGCAAACTCATAATTAAGTTTCGGTTGCATGATGGTTTTTATGTAATACATAACATGGAATTTATGATTTTATAAATTCAAACTCAACTGTTGATGTCCATACAAGTCAGATTTACGTGTAAACCTATGAGCTCAGCAAAATTTTGTTGATGTATTTTAGCGTGTATTTTCAGGAAATTAAGGCAACTGCACCGCATCGGAAGTCTTTTCAAGCTTCCGTACTTTTGGAGTCGCATGCATTTTCAAACAATCGAAGATTTATTTGCATTATTTTGGTTAATTTAATTATGTATTTAAATCTCTGTATCTTGCGAACTACTCTTTATCATTTTCGGGCTATGTAAAACATTTCAATATTTCAAAGTTATATCGATGTATTTTTTAAAACGTCCATATAGTGGTCGTTCGTTATGATTACGGTTACGCTTCCGCGACGTTACACTTCATTGCCAACCGGAGTAACGGGGTGTGACAGACTGGTATCAGAGCCATAGTTATAGTGAACTACGTTGCATTAGTACCCTAGACTATAACTGCACTTAAGTTTTACTGATTTTTGAAAATATTTTGTAACTAACTAAAAGACTTTAATGGTCCTTGATAGCAGAAAACATGTCGAACAGCACCATTATCATCTTGTGCAATTTTGAGGATGAGTACACCCCCATGAGCCCAGATGTCACGGAGGTTTTCACCAAAGAAGATCCGTCTGAAGAAGAGGACCCCTTCGAGGAGCCAATGGAGGAATCTGAAGAGGAGCCCATGAAGGAGGAAGCCATGGAAGAAGACGACGCCGGAGAGGATCCTCCACCCCCGGTGATCCCCTCCTACATCCCATATCACCCGGAGGTTCCATCATTCAAACCATACCGTCCCCACCCCCAACAGCCCAAAAATGTTGTTTACACCCCGCAAGAGAGTTTTCATGGCGAGACGGGAGACTATTCCCATCCCAGGCTCCCCAACCAAGTCCACCACCACAGCAGCGACGGGCAAAAGCCCAAAGATGGGGCTGGATGCCCGAGACCCTCGAAGAGTGGAGGCGGGAGGAGGGAATCCCCTCCCACTTTGAGATCGGAGGACCATTCTCTGCACCTACCCCATCACTCACCCATGAACCCGCCGAACAGACCATACCACTTTTGGTAGCACGGTCTTCAAGGCACGACCTCCAAGTGCGGTTGCTTTACCAAAACATTGGAGAGATGACCACTCGTTTAGAGCGAAAGGAGTTGCCAAACTCCAATCTATATTGGGCCAACCGGAACGCCCTCGCCATCCAACAGACCGGGCTAGATGAGCTCAGGCAATGATTAACCGAGAGCGAGGCCCGTAATGAGGAGCTGACTCAGTGCCACAATGCATTGGGAAAGGGAGAGACCCCCGATCACTCCCACAACTAGTACTACCCCCCTCTATCTTTGTAACGTTAGGAAATTATTATGTAATAGTGTAGGACTAAAATTTTCGGGTAATAAGCCGCCCCAATGTAAGAAAATTATGAATGATTAATGAACATTGCAAGTTATTTATGAATCTGTGTTTGATGATTATAGAACTGTGCCTTAAGAAAAATTTAAATCTTTAACACTCAACTCCTTTCACTATGGTCTTTTCTTTAAACTTTAAGATAATGCCGCCAAAGAGAGCTATGATCACCACCGAGATAGAACAACTGGTCGCACAACGAGTGGCAGCAGCTATAGCCACCTACAAAACCAACAGAAATAGCACCGCAAACGGCGACGGAGGTACTAGTCGCACCACGGGAGGATCTGATTCAACCCAGAAAGGGAGTGGAATCAAAGGATTCTTAAGTTGTAAGCCTCGATACTTCAACGGAATTGAAGGTGTTGTCAGACTAGTTCACTGGTTCAAGAAACTGGATTCGGTGTTTCGTGTTAGTGGTTGCATCAAGGATGAGAAGGTCAAGTTCGCCACCCACACTCTTCAAGATGGTGCCTTGTCATGGTGGAAACCATATGCCCAGTCTGTAGGATATGATACAGCTTACCAACTCGCCTGGGCCGAGTCAAAGCAAATGATGACCGACGAGTATTGCCCGAGAAATGAACTACAAAAGATGGAGTCAGAGTTCTGGAATCTGGATATGAAGGGAACGGATGTAGCTCGGTACACCAACCATTTTCACGAGTTGAGTCTACTGTGACCACAGATGGTCACCCCGGAATACAAGAAAATTGAGCGCTACATTTGGGGGCTCGCCCCCCAAACCCAAGGAAATGTTACCGCATCCAACCCAACTACTATCTAAAGCGCCATTCGAATAACGAATAACTTGATGGACCAAGTGGCCCGAAAGAACGAGGCCAAAGCTGGGGAGAACAAGAGGAAGTGGGAAGATAAATCAGGGAAAGGTTCGGGTTCACAGACCAAAAAGCCCGAAACCATCAAAGCCTTTGTCGCCGGAACTGAGTCTAGGAAGGGCTATACCGGTAGTAAACCATGGTGTAACCAATGCAACTACGATCACGTAGGTCCTTGTCCAAGCCCTTGCGAGAAGTGTTAGAAGCTTGGTCATCTAACCAAGACTGTAAGTTCAACACCAACTGAGGCAGCGGCGGCACGCAAAGGAACTGCTTCGAATGTGGGAACACTGGGCATTTAAAGAAAGATCGCCCCATGTTAAGAAAAAATGATGGAGCTCAAGGGAGAGCTTTTGTATTGGGAGCAGGCGATGCTCGTTAGGATCCCAACGTAGTGACGGGTACATTCCTTCTCAAAGATATGTATGCTTATGTGTTATTTGATACTGAGGCTGATAGAAGATTTATATCTGCTAAGTTTAGTGAACAATTGAATTCCACTCTTTCCCCATTAGAAAATGCTTATGCCGTAGAATTAGCGAACGGAAAGTTGATTGAAGCAAATAGTATAATTAAGGAGTGCACACTAAAATTGGCAGATCATCCTTTTAATATAAACTTGATGCTTATTGAACTCAGAAACTTCGATGTAGTTATCAGTATGGACTGGTTATCAGACGATCATGCCGAAATCTTATGTGGAAAGAAGGTCGTAAGAATACCACTTAAGAAAAAGAAAGTTCTCATAGTCCAAGGAGAAAGAAAGAATCACCAGTTGAACGTCATCTCTGGTCTAAGAACGTTGAAATGCCTTCGAAGAGGTTGTCAAACAGTGTTAGTTCAGCTAGTGGAAAGGGAATCGAAGGAGAAGCGACCCGAAGAAGTCCCAGTGGTTCGTGACTACCCAAAAGTCTTTCCTGAAGACTTGCCTGGACCTCCACCAACTAGGCAAGTAGAATTTCAGATTGACTTGGTGCCTGGAGCTGCACCTGTCGCACGAGCACCCTACCGATTGGCAACGTCAGAGATGCAAGAATTATCCAATCAGTTGCAAGAACTGTTGGAGAAAGGATTCGTCCGACCAAGTTCCTCACCTTGGGGAGCTCCGGTCTTGTTTTTCATGAAGAAGGATGGATCCTTTAGGATGTGCATCGATTACCGAGAGCTGAACAAGTTAACGATCAAAAACTGATACCCTCTCCCCAGAATGGATGATTTGTTCGATCAACTCCAAGGATCTAGTTTTTACTCTAAGATTGATCTGCGATCCGGTTATCACCAAGTAAAGTTCGGGAAGAAGATATACCCAAGACAACGTTCAGAACTTGTTATGGTCACTACAAATTTCAGGTGATGCCATTCGGTTTGACCAACGCACCAGCCGTATTCATGGACCTTATGAATCGAGTGTTTAAATCGTATTTGGACAAATTCGTAATAGTGTTCATAGACGATATCCTTATCTACACTAGAAATAAGGAAAAGCATGAGCAACATCTGAAGTTGATTTTGGAGCTGCTAGAGTAGAACAGTTGTACGCCAAATTCTCTAAGTGTGAATTTTGGTTAAAAGAAGTCAAATTCCTAGGACATGTGATCAATAGCCAAGGACATGTGATCAATAGCCAAGGACTCCCACTGAAATCCGTCAGTTCTTAGGCCTTGCCGGTTATTATAGGCGATTCATAGAAAACTTCTCGAAGATAGCTGGTTCTTTAACGGAATTAACTCGAAAGGACATAAAGTACAACTGGGGTGAAGATCAAGAAACGGTATACCGACTGTTGAAGCAAGGATTGTGTAGTTCACCTATTCTATCCCTACCGGAAGGAACAGAAGTTTTGTTTTTTATTGCGATGCCTCACACAACGGATTGGGTTGTGTGTTAATGCAAAGAGACAAGGTCATCGCTTACGCATCACGACAACTTAAAGTTCATGAGGTGAACTACACGACTAACGACCTAGAGCTTGGAGTTGTGGTGTTTGCTTTCAAAATATGGAGGCACTACCTTTATAGAACTAAGTGCACGGTGTTTACTGACCACAAGAGCCTTCAACATATTTCGAATCAGAAAGAGTTAAATATGAGGCAACATCGCTGGGTTGAGCTACTTAGCGATTATGACTGTGAGATCCGTTATCGTCCGGGTAAGGCAAATGTAGTAGCTGATGCTTTTAGTCGAAAGGAACGGGTTAAACCGTTAAGAGTTCGAGCTTTGGCCATGACTATACAGTCAAACCTAAACTCTCAAGTCCGCGAGGCACAAGAGGAAGCAGTCAAGGAGGGTAATCTGCTGGATGAAGCCTTGAGAGGAATGGAAAGGTAGTTTGAAATCAAGACCGATAGATGTCGGTACTTCATGGACAGAATTTGGCTACCAAAATTCGGAGGATTGAGGAAGCTGGTCGTGGATGAAGGGCATAAAACAAGATATGCTATTCACCCAGGGTCAGATAAGATGTATCACGACTTGAAGGGAATGTACTGGTGGCCAAACATGAAGGCTGACATTGCTACGTATGTCAGCTAATGCTTATCGTGTTTGAAAGTCAAGGCTATGCACCAGAAACCATCAGGAATGTAGGTTCAACCGGAAATACCCGAGTGGAAGTGGCAGAGAATAACCTTGGACTTCATCACAAAGTTGCCAAAGACTTCTGGAGGATATGACACCATTTGGGTGATTGTGGATCGACTCACAAAGACTGCATACTTCTTACCAATCAAGGAAACTGATAAGATGGATAAGTTAACACGAATCTATCTTAAAGAAGTTGTCTCAAGGCATGGAGTTCATGTATCAATTGTATCAGATAGGGAGAGCCTGTTCACATCAAGATTTTGGCAATCGTTACAAAAGGCGTTGGGTACACGCCTGGACATGAGCACAACCTATCACCCACAGGCGGATGCTCAGAGTGAAAGAACAATTCAGACATTGGAGGACATGCTAAGGGCATGTCTTATCGTCTTTGGCAAAAGTTGGGACAAAAAGCACCTGCCATTAGTTGAGTTTTCCTACAACAACAGGTATCACTCAAGCATTAAGACCGCTCCATTCGAGGCACTATATGGTCGAAAGTGTCAGTCACCACATTGTTGGGCCAAGGTAGGAGATACCCAGATCACTAGACCCGAGATCATCTAGGAGACTACAGAAAAGATAATCCAGATTCGGAAGCGATTAAAGATCGCACGGGATCAACAGAAAAGCTATGCTGATGTTCGACGGAAGGATTTGGAATTTCAGGAGGGAGATCAAGTAATGCTGAAAGTCTTGCCTTGGAAAGGCGTAAGTCGTTTCCGGAAACGAGGAAAACTCAATCCTCGTTATATCGAACCATTCAAGATTTCCAAAAGAATTGGCCCGGTAGCCTACCGACTCGATCTGCCTCCCAAGTTAAGCAATGTACATAATACCTTCCACGTATCCAACCTAAAGAAATGTATGGCTGATGAAACACTTGTCATACCCATGGACGAGCTGGAGCTAGATGATAAGTTGAACTTCGTTGAAAAACCCGTGGAAACAATGGACCGAGAAGTCAAGAACCTAAAGCACAGCCGGATCCCGATAATAAAAGTCAGATGGAACTCTAAACGAGGTCCTGAGTTTGCATGGGAACGCGAAGATCATTTACGCGAAAAATACCCTCATCTATTCTCAAATACTGAAGCAGTGAAGACCACGAACTAATTTCGGGACGAAATTCCCTTAACAGGGGGAGACTGTAACATCCGACAGTAAACCAGGTTAGCAACTATGACCTAATCAGTATTTAATAGGCAATTATAACCTAATCAGTTGTCATTAGAAATTAATCAAAGTGATTAACAAGGTTCATGAAGAAATTCAACTAAATTAGAATCAAATTCATCGGTGCGATGAATCGGCAAATCAATTAATCCGATCGATTTACGATATGATGGATTAATGCAACTAACTACCTATTTAAATTATGATTAGTGACACTAATCATACACTAATACAATTACTTAACATTAATTATGCAAGACTAAAAAATTCATTAAAACAATGCATCCAAAAGTATTTATGAATTTGCAAGAAAAGAAAAATACAAGAATACATTTCTAAATACTTTTATACAAAAAAAAAACCAAAATACCTTAAGTGGGCCAGCCAAGGAGAAGGACAAAAGGACCTATGAAATATTTTTTTTTACTCAACATTTCAATATCAAATCCTCCTCTTTCATTTCAAGCAAGATTTTACACTATTTTCATCATTTCACCACCTTTTTCTCCTCTATAAATAAGACCCCAACTTCACTTTATTTCTCACAACTTGCAAAGCAAATCACTCTCTCTTTTCTCACTTCAAAAACCGTCCAAAGGTGTCCCAAAGCCAAAAAGTTCAATTTTTGGTGTTCCTGAAAATATTCAAAGTGTTCTTGGTGAAATCTTTGAAGAACCAACCTTCTACTCATTTTCATCCTTCAAAAACATCAAAGTAAGTAAATTCTAACTTATTTCATCTTATATTCATGTTTATATAAGTCTTGCATAATATATATATACTCACCAACAACAACAAGTTTCATAAAAACTCAAGTTTATAAATCAATCGGCAAATCACTCTGAATCGTTCTTTCACTCTAACTTTTGAGACAAGAATCAACTCATTTCGTTAAGTTATGAATTAGTTATGAGTTTTCAAAGTCGATGCAATATTTCTGCTGAAAATCCGGGTTTCATAAACTTGAAACAACTTGTGATTCTTGTTGTTTATTCAAAAACTACTTGTATAAAAGGTTATAAAACACATTTATATAACTTGTTTTCATAACATTTATACTTACATAATGTGTTTATATATTTATAAAAATATTTGAAGAAAACAAACTTAAAACAAAACTAGTGATTTATAAACTTGAGTTTTTATGAAAATTTTTGTTGTTGGTGATTATATATATTACGCAAGACTTATATAAACTTAAATATAAGAGATTATAAGTTAGTATTTACTTACTTTGATGCTTTAGAAGGATGAAAATGAGTAGAAGTTAGGTTCCTGAACTTAGTTGCACAAGAGTTTCTTGAAAAACTTGAAGGAATGAAAGTTGCAAATTTTTGGTGTTCTTGGGGTGGCTTGGCCAGATTTTCAACAGGAGAAAAGAGAGGATTTGTGTTTGCAAGATGTGAGAAACAATGTGAATTTGATCTCTTATTTATATATGGAGAAAAGGTGGTGAAATGATGATGGATTTGAAGTTTGAGTGTAAATCTTGGTGGAGCGTAAGAGTGAAGTGTGATGATAGTGATTGTGTATGGTGTTTTAATAATAATAAATTGAAGTCAAAAGCTACACATGTACCACCCTATGGCCGGCCATGTGATGTATTTCTATGTAATTTTTTTTTGTATAAAAGTTTTAAGAAATGTATTCTTGTATTTCCCTTTATTTGTAATTTCATAAATACTTGTGGATGCATTGTTTTAGTCTTGCATAATTAATGTAAAGTAAGTGTATTAGTGTATGATTAGTGTCACTAATCATAATTTAATTATGTACTTATTTGAATTAATCCATCATATCGTAAATCGATCGGATTAATTAACTTGCCGTTTCATCGCACCGATGAAATTGTTTCTAATTGAATTGAATTTTCTTATGAACATTGTTAGTCACCTTGAATAATTTCTAATGACTATTGATTAGGTTATAGTTGGCTAGCAAATACTGATTAGGTTATAGTAGCTAACCTGGTTTAGTGCCGGATGTTACAGTATCCCCCTGTTAAGGGAATTTCGTCCCGAAATTAGCTCGTGTTCTCCACTGTTTGAATATTTGAGAACATATGAGGGTATTTTTCCCGTAATTGATCTACGCGTTCCCATGCAAACTCAAGACCTCGCTTAGAGTTCCATCTGACTTTTATTATCGGGATTCGGCTGTGCTTTAGTTTCTTGACTTCTCGGTCAATTAGTTCCACGGGTTTTTCAATGAAGTTCAACTTATCATCTAGTTCCAGTTCATCCATGGGTATGACGAGTGTTTAATCAGACAGACACTTCTTAAGGCTGGACACGTAGAAGGTATTATGAACGTTACTTAGCTCTGGGGGCAGATCGAGTCGGTAGGCTACCGGGCCAATTCTTTTGGAAATCTTGAATGGTCCGATATAACGAGGATTGTGTTTTCCTCGTTTCCCAAAACGGATTACACCTTTCCAAGGAGAGACTTTCAGCATTACTTAATATCCCTCCTGGAATTCCAGATCCTTTCTTCTAATATCTGCATAGCTTCTCTGTCGATCCCGTGCGATCTTTAATCTGTTTCGAATCTGGACTATCTTTTCTGTAGTCTCCTGGATGTTCTCGGGTCCAGTTATCTGGCTATCTTCTACCTCAGCCCAAAAAAGCAGTGACCAACACTTTCACCCATAAAGTGCCTCGAATGGAGCAGCCTTAATACTCGAATGGTAGGTGTTGTTATAGGAAAACTCAACCAATGGCAAATGTCTATCCCAACTTTTGCCAATGTCGATAACACATGCCCTTAGCATGCCCTTCATTCATGACCAGCTTCCTCAACCCTCCTAATTTTGGTAACCAAATTCTGTTCATTAAGTACCGACATCCATAGGTCTTGATTTCAAACTGTTTATCCATCCCTTTCAAGACTTCTTCTAGCAGATTTTCGTCCTTGACTGCTTCTTTCTGTGCCTCGTCGATTTGAGAGTTCAGGTTTGACTGTATAGTCATGACCAAACCTCGGACCCTCAAGGTTTAACCCGTTCCTTTCGGCTCAAGGCATCATCTACAACGTTTGCCTTGCCCGGGTGATATCAGAACTCGTAGTCGTAATCGCTTAGCAGTTCAACCCAGCGCTGTTGCCTGATGTTCAACTCCTTTTGGTCCAGAATGTGCTGAAGGCTCTATCATAACCAGCAAGATCTAGAAGCTGACGGATTTCCGTTGGAGTCCTAGGCGTTGCCCAACTTTTAAAATCCTCGATTTTCGATGGATCTACTTGAATTCCATGGCTATTGATCACATGCCCTAGGAATTTTACTTCTCGTATCCAAAATTCACACTTAGATTATTTGGCGTACAACTGTTTTTTCTCTAGTACCTTTAGGATTATCTTCAGATGCTGCTCATGTTCCTCTTGACTTTGAGAGTATATAAGGATATCGTCTATGAACACTATTACGAATTTGTCCAAATACGGTTTACACACTCGATTCATGAGATCCATGAATATAGCTGGTGCATTGGTTAAACCAAATGTGTAACATCCGACATTAAACCAGGTTATCAACTATGACCTAATCAGTATTTAATAGCCAATTATAACCTAATCAGTGGTTATTAGAAATTAATCAAAGTGATTTACAAGGTTCATGAAGAAATTCAACTCAATTAGAATCAAATTCATCGGTGCGATGAATCGGCAAATCAATTAATCTGATCGATTTACGATATGATGGATTAATGCAACCAAGTACCTAATTAAATTATGATTAGTGACACTAATCATACACTAATACAATTACTTAACATTAATTATGCAAGACTAAAACAATGCATTAAAACAATACATCCAAAAGTATTTATGAATTTACAAGAAAAGAAAAATACAGGAATACATTTCTAAATACTTTTATACAAAAAAAAAAAAACAAAAAATACACCAAAATACCTTAAGTAGGTCACCAAGGAGAAGGACAAAAGGACCTATGAAATATTTTTTTTTACTCAACATTTCAATATCAAATCCTCCTCTTTCATTTCAAGCAAGATTTTACACTATTTTCATCATTTCACCACATTTTTCTCCTGTATGAATAAGACCCCAACTTCACTTCATTTCTCACAACTTGAAAAGCAAATCACTATCTCTTTTCTCTCTTCAAAAATCAGCCAAAGGTCTCCCGAAGCCAAAAAGTTCAATTTTTGGTGTTCTTGAAAATATTCAAAGTGTTCTTGGTGAAATCTTTGAAGAACCAACCTTCTACTCATTTTCATTCTTCAAAAACATCAAAGTAAGTAAATACTAACTTATTTCATCTTATATTTATATTTATATAAGTCTTGCATAATATATATACTCACCAACAACAACAAATTTCATAAAAACTCAAGTTTATAAATCACTCGTTTGTATTTTTAAGTTGTTTTCTTCAAATGTGTTTATAAATATATAAACACATCATGTAAGTGTAAATATTATGAAAACAAGTGATAGAAATGTGTTTTATAACTTTTATACAAGTAGTCTTTGAATAAACAACAAGAATTACAAGTTATTTCAAGTTTATGAAATACGAAATTTCAGCAGAAAAGTTGCATCAACTTTGAAAAATCATAACTAATTTATAACTTAACAAAATGAGTTGATTCTTGTCTCAAAAGTTAGATCTATGTCTTAACTAAAAATCTGGAAGTTTTCATAATTTATTATGGGGTTTAGAACCCCCAGATATTATTTGGGAACCCGAAAGTTTGACACCTCAAAAATGGCAAACATAGGGTTTTTAACAAGCTTTTTCCCTAATCTAAACACCTCGAAAAATGGCCGTTTTTAACAAGCTTTTTCCCTAATCCGGTGCATCACCCATCAATCTACACTAACTTGCATTTTCGAGAATATTTTGCCATCACACGCTAGGTGAGTCTTCATAGCCCCTATTTTCAGACTGTTATGTTTTGTGGTTGAAATAAATGCTACATTTTCATATGGACACGAAAACTGCTTCATTTCTATTACGTATTACATGTGTGGTTCCATCAGCCCTCAAATCATGAACCGTTAGTTACATTTATTTGTAAGCACGAATATATTGTGGATAGATCTATCGGGAGTCATGTCCCCCATTCGGGTTAGTCTTACCGGCTAACGACGGATGCATATATATTTAAGATTACGGTATTACGTATGGGAATACTGCACATGGCAAACTCATAATTAAGTTTCGGTTGCATGATGGTTTTTATGTAATATATAACATGGATTTTATTATTTTATAAATTCAAACTCAGCTGTTGATGTCCATACAAGTCAGATTTACGTGTAAATCTATGAGCTCACCAACAATTTTGTTGATGTATTTTAGTGTGTATTTTCAGGAAATTAAGGCAAGTGCACCGCATCGGACGTCTTTTTAAGCTTCCGTACTTTTGGAGTCACATGCATTTTCAAACCATCAGAGATTTATTTGCATTATTTTGGTTAATTTAATTATGTATTTAAATCTCTATATATCTTGCGAACTACTCTTTATCATTTTCGGGCTATGTAAAACATTTCAATATTTCAAAGTTATATCGATGTATTTTTTAAAACGTCCATATAGTGGTCGTCCGTTATGATTATGGTTACGCTTCCGCGACTTTACACTTCATTGCCAACCGGAGTAACGGGGTGTGACAGACTGGTATCAGAGTCATAGTTATAGTGAACTAGGTGTAGACTATAACTGCACTTAAGTTTTACTGATTTTTAAAAATATTTTGTAACTAACTAAAAGACTGTAAATGGTCCTTGATAGCAGAAAACATGTCGAACAGCACCATTATCATCTTGTGCAATTTTGAGGATGAGTACACCCCCATGAGCCCCGAAGTCACGGAGGTTTTCACCAAGAAGATCCGTCTGAAGAATAGGACCCCTCCGAGGAGCCAATGGAGGAATCTGAAGAGGAGCCCATGGAGGAGGAAGCCATGGAAGAAGACGACGCCGGAGAGGATCCTCCACCCCCGGTGATCCCCTCCTACATCCCATATCACCCGGAGGTTCCATCATTCAAACCATATCGTCCCCACCCCCAACGGCCCAAAAATGTTGTTTACACCCCGCAAGAGAGTTTTCATGCCGAGACGGGAGACTATTGCCATCCCAGGCTCCCCAATCATGTCCACCACCACAGCAGCGACGAGCAAAAGCCCAAAGATGGGGCTGGATGCCCGAGACCCTCAGAGAGTGGAGGAGGGAGTAGGGAATCCCCTCCCACTTTGAGATCGGAGGACCATGCTCTGCACCTACCCCATCACTCACCCATGAACCCGCCGAACAGACCGTACCACTCTTGGTATCACGGTCTTCAAGGCACAACCTCCAAGTGCGGTTGCTTAACCAAAACATTGGAGAGATGACCGCTCGTTTAGAGCGGAAGGAGTTGCCAAACTCCAATCTATATTGGGCCAACCGGCACGCCCTCGTCATCAAACAGGCCAGGCTAGATGAGCTCCGGCAATGATTAACCGAGAGCGAGGCCCGTAATGAGGAGCTGAATCAGTTCCTCAATGCATTGGGAAAGGGAGAAAATTATGAATGATTAATGAAAATTGCAATGTTAGGAAATTATTATGTAACAGTGTAGGACTCCCCCCCTCTATCTTTGTAATGTTAGGAAATTATTATGTAACAGTGTAGGACTAAATATTTCGGGTAATAACCCGCCCCAATGTAAGAAAAATATGAATGATTAATGAAAATTGCAAGTTATTTATTAATCTGTGTTTGATGATTATAGAACTGTGCCTTAAGAAAAATTTAAATCTTTAAGACTCAACTCCTTACACTATGCTCTTTTCTTTAAACTTTAAGATAATGCCGCGAAAGAGAGCTATGAACACCACCGAGATAGAACAACTGGTCGCACAACGAGTGGCAGCAGCTATAGCCACCTACGAAACCAACAGAAATAGCACCGCAGATGGCGACGGAGGTGCTAGTCGCACCACGGGAGGATCTGATTCAACCCAGAAAGGGTGTGGAATCAAAGGATTCTTAAGTTGTAAGCCTCGATACTTGAACAGAATTGAAGGTGTTGTCAGACTAGTTCACTGGTTCGAGAAACTGGAGTCGGTGTTTCGTGTTAGTGGTTGCATCGAGGATGAGAAGGTCAAGTTCGCCACCCACACTCTTCAAGATGGCGCCTTGACATGGTGGAACTCATATGCCCAGTCTGTAGGAATTGATACAGCTTACCAACTCGCCTGGGCCGAGTCAAAGCAAATGATGACCGACGAGTATTGACCGAGAAATGAACTACAAAAGATGGAGTCAGAGTTCTGGAATCTGGCTATGAGGGAACGGATGTAGCTGGGTAGACCAACCGTTTTCACGAGTTGAGTCTACTGTGCCCACCGATGGTCACCCCGGAATACAAGAAAATTGAGCGCTACATTTGGGGGCTCTCCCCCCAAATCCAAGGAAATGTTACCGCATCCAACCCAACTACTATCCAAAGCGCCATTCAATAGCGAATAACTTGATAGACCAAGTGGCCCGAAGGAACGAGGCCAAAGCTGGGGAGAACAAGAGGAAGTGGGTAGATAAATCAGGGAAAGGTTCGGGTTCACAGACCAAAAAGCCCGAAACCATCAAAGCCTTTGTCGCCGGAACTGAGTCTAGGAAGTAGACATGGCAATGGGGCGGGTTCGGGGTGGGGACCCCAATCCCCGTCCCCGTCCCCGACTTACTATCCCCGTCCCCATCCCCGACGGGGATTAAATTTCCCATCCCATCCCCGCCCCCGCCGGGGTTCAGGGATCCCCGTCGGGTTTTCGGGTAAATTCATAATTGGACATTTACGTGTCTGTCATATTAAAAATTTAAAAAGTTAGAAACTAATAATCCAAAGGTGAAAAATATGACCAAGTAATAAGTACTTAAACTAACTTTCTATTTAACATTTTCTTATATATATTAATGAATTAGATAAGCCATAAGTAATAAAGTAATCATATTAAAACTTTGATCTACTTCAAATCTTGAAAATTATGGTTCAAACTAACGTCATATTAGAAATTTATGGTTCAAACTAACTTCAAATTGGAAATACTAATAAAGAGATCAACAAATATTAGAAATGTGACAAGCACCATTGATAGCTTGTGCCATCATGTTTTTAGAACCTTTTCAGTCTGATCATTAATAGATCGCCAAACATCTTCATATTCTAGTATAATTACATCAATGCATTAACAGTCATAATTCCTTTCAAGTATATTTATTGCTGAGAAAGGAGAATGGTTTTACTGGAACATCAACCATACACACAAACGAACCAAATTTAAATAAAACACACAAATCAAATCTAGTTTCATAAAAAACGAGCAGATGCGAGACAACATTTATGTAGTTTTTTCAAGATTTAAACAAAACACACAAATCAAATCTATTTTCATAAATATTAAAATTTGCAAGATTTAAACAAAACACACAAATCAAATGTATTTTCAAACTAAGAGTCTAAGAGATTCAAAGAAATATTGAACCGAAAGCGTGACGGGCTGACGGCGATGGTGGCTAATGGCGATGGCCGATGGGTGCTGGAGTACTGGCGCTGCGTGCAATGGCTGACGGGTGATGGTGCTACCGTGCGACCGGTGATGCTTTTGCGGTGCGACCGGTGAGGCGGTGATGGTGCTGCGGTGCGATGGCAAAGATTGAACGAGAGTTACGAGACAAAGATTGACCGGTGATGGTGGGAGACTTGGACGTTGGAGGGCCGGAGGCGCACCCACACATACCAGTACGTCAGTTGGTGAGGAAGAGGAAATGAACTGAGATTGTTTTCTAATTCTAGGGTTATGAGGCAGAAAGCAAGCAGGGGAAAAGAAAAAGAAATGGGCTTAGGTAAGGAAAAAGGCAAAAAGCCCTTAATTTTAATTAATTTATCGGGTTACGGGGATTACCCGCCACACCCAGTCCCCGCCCCGCACCCGACTTTTTTATATCGGGGATTCCCCGAACCCGCCCCCATCCCCGGTGAACTCGGGTTTTCCCCGGTCAAATCGGGGTCCGATGTCGGATTCCCCATCGGGTTCGGATTTTTTTGCAATGCCTACTAGGAAGGGCTATACCGGCAGTAAACCATGGTGTAACCAATGCACATACGATCACGTAGGTCCTTGTCCAACCCCTTGCGAGAAGTGTTAGAAGCTTGGTCATCTGACAAAGACTGTAAGTTCAACACCAACGTAGGCAGCATCGGCACGCAAAGGAACTCCTTCGAATGTGGGAACACTGGGCATTTAAAGAAAGATCACCCCAAGTTAAGAAAAAATGGTGGAGCTCAAGGGAGAGCTTTTATATTGGGAGCAGGCGATGCTCGTTAGGATCCCAACGTAGTGACGGGTACATTCTTTCTCAATGATATGTATTCTTATGTGTTATTTGATACTGAGGCTGATAGAAGTATTATATCTGCTAAGTTTAGTGAACAACTGAATTCCACTCTTTCCCCATTAGAAAATGCTTATGCCGTAGAATTAGCGGACGGAAAGTTGATTGAAGCAAATAGTATAATTAAGGAGTGCACACTAAAATTGGCAGATCATCCTTTTAATATAAACTTGATGCTTATTGAACTCGGAAACTTCGATGTTGTTATCAGTATGGACCGGTTATCAGACAATCATGTCAAAATCTTATGTGGAAAGAAGGTCGTAAGAATACCACATAAGAAAAACAAAGTTCTCACAGTCCAAGGAGAAAGAAAGAATCTCCAGTTGAACGTCATCTCTGGTCTAAGAACGCTGAAATGCCTTCGAAGAGCTTATCAAACAGTGTTAGTTCAGCTAGTGGAAAGGGAATCGAAGGAGAAGCGACCCGAAGAAGTCCCAGTGGTTCGTGACTACCCAAAAGTCTGTCCTGAAGACTTGCCTGGACCTCCACCAACTAGGCAATTAGAATTTCAGATTGACTTGGTGCCTGGAGCGGCACCTGTCGCACGAGCACCCTACCGATTGGCAACGTCAGAGATGCAAGAATTATCCAATCAGTTGCAAGAACTGTTGGAGAAAGGATTCATCCGTCCAAGTTCCTCACATTGGGGAGCTCCGGTCTTGTTTTTCATGAAGAAGGATGGATCCTTTAGGATATGCGTCGATTACCGAGAGCTGAACAAGTTAACGATTAAAAACCGATACCCTCTCCCTAGAATAGATGATTTGTTCGATCAACTCCAAGGATCTAGTTTTTACTCTAGAATAGATTTGCGATCCGGTTATCACCAAGTAAAAGTTCGGGAAGAAGATATACCCAAGACAGCGTTCAGAACTTGTTATGGTCATTACAAATTTCAGGTGATGTCATTCGGTTTGACCAACGCACCAGCCGTACTCATGGACCTTATGAATCGAGTGTTTAAATCGTATTTGGACAAATTTGTAATAGTGTTCAAAGACGATATCCTTATCTACACTAGAAATAAGGAAGAGCATGAGCAACATCTGAAGTTGATTTTGGAGCTGCTATAGTAGAACAGTTTTACGCCAAATTCTCTAAGTGTGAATTTTGGTTACGAGAAATCAAATTCCTAGGACATGTGATCAATAGCCAAGGACATGTGATCAATAGCCTAGGACTCCCACTGAAATCCGTCAGTTCTTGGGTCTTGCCGGTTATTATAGGCGATTCATAGAAAACTTCTCGAAGATAGTTGGTTCTTTAACGGAATTGACTCGAAAGGACATAAAGTACAACTCGGGTGAAGATCAAGAAACGGTATTCCGACTGTTGAAGCAAAGATTGTACGTGTAGTGCACCTATTCTGTCCCTACCGGAAGGAACAGAAGATTTTGTTTTTTATTGCGATGCCTCACACAACGGATTGGGTTGTGTGTTAATGCAAAGAGACAAGGTCATCGCTTACGCATCACGACAACTTAAAGTTCATGAGGTGAACTACACGACTAACGACCTAGAGCTTGGAGCTGTGGTGTTTGCTCTCAAAATATGGAGGCACTACCTTTACAGAACTAAGTACACGGTGTTTACTGACCACAAGAGCCTTCAGCATATTCTGAATCAGAAAGAGTTAAATATGAGGCAACGTCGCTCGGTTGAGCTGCTTAGCGATTATGACTGTGAGATCCGTTATCGTCCGGGTAAGGCAAATGTAGTAGTTGATGCTTTTAGTCAAAAGGAATGGGTTAAACCCTTAAGTGTTCGAGCTTTGGCCATGACTATACAGTCAAACCTAAACTCTCAAGTCCGTGAGGCACAAGAGGAAGCAGTCAAGGAGGGTAATCTGCTGGATGAAGCCTTGAGAGGAATGGAAAGGTAGTTTGAAATCAAGACCGATGGATGTCGGTACTTCATGGACGGAATTTGGTTTCCAAAATTCGGAGGATTGAGGAAGCTGGTCATGGATGAAGGGCATAATACAAGATATGCTATTCACCCAGGGTAAGATAAGATGTATCACGACTTGAAGGGAATGTACTGGTGGCCAAACATGAAGGCTGACATTGCTACGTATGTCAGCAAATGCTTATCGTGTTTGAAAGTCAAGGCTAAGCACCAGAAATCATCAGGAATGTTGGTTCAACCGGAAATACCCGAGTGGAAGTGGGAGAGAATAACCTTGGACTTCATCACAAAGTTTCCAAAGACTTCTGGAGGATATGACACCAGTTGGGTGATTATGGATCGACTCACAAAGACTGCATACTCCTTGCCAATCAAGGAAACTGATAAGATGGATAAGTTAACACGAATCTATCTTAAAGAAGTCGTCTCAAGGCATGGAGTTCCTGTATCAATTGTATCAGATAGGGACAGCCTGTTCACATCAAGATTTTGGCAATCGTTACAAAAGGCTTTGGGTACACGCCTGGACATGAGCACAACCTATCACCCGCAGACGGATGGTCAGAGTGAAAGAACGATTCAGACATTGGAGGACATGCTAAGGGCATGTCTTATCAACTTTGGCAAAAGTTGGGACAAGCACCTGCCATTAGTTGAGTTTGCCTACAACAACAGCTATCACTCAAGCATTAAGACCGCTCCATTCGAGGCACTATGTGGGCGGAAGTGTCAGTCACCACTTTGTTGGGCCGAGGTAGGAGATACCCAGATCACTGGACCCGAGATCATCTAGGAGACTACAGAAAAGATAATCCAGATTCGGAACCGATTAAAGATCGCACGGGATCAACAGAAAAGTTATGCCGATGTTCGACGGAAGGATTTGGAATTTCAGGAGGGAGATCAAGTAATGCTGAAAGTCTTGCCTTGGAAAGGCGTAAGTCGTTTTCGGAAACGAGGAAAACTCAATCCTCGTTATATCGAACCATTCAAGATTTCCAAAAGAATTGGCCCGGTAGCCTACCGACTCGATCTGCCTCCCAAGTTAAGCAATGTACATAATACCTTCCACGTATCTAACCTTAAGAAATGTGTGGCTGATGAAACACTTGTCATACCCATGGACGAGCTGGAGCTAGATGATAAGTTGAACTTCATTGAAAAACCCGTGGAAACAATGGACCGAGAAGTCAAGAACCTAAAGCACAACCGGATCCCGATAATAAAAGTCAGATGGAACTCTAAACGAGGTCCTGAGTTTGCATGGGAACGCGACGATCATTTACGCGAAAAATACCCTCATCTATTCTCAAATACTCAAGCAGTGAAGAAGACGAACTAATTTCGGGACGAAATTCCCTTAACAGGGGGAGACTGTAACATCCGATAGTAAACCAGGTTAGCAACTATGACCTAATCAGTATTTAATAGCCAATTATAACCTAATCAGTGGTCATTAGAAATTAATTAAAGTGATTAACAAGGTTCATGAAGAAATTCAACTAAATTAGAATCAAATTCATCGGTGCGATGAATCGACAAATCAATTAATCCGATCGATTTACGATATGATGGATCAATGCAACTAACTACCTATTTAAATTATGATTAGTGACACTAATCATACACTAATACAATTACTTAACATTAATTATGCAAGACTGAAAAATTCATTAAAACAATGAATCCAAAAGTATTTATGAATTTACAAGAAAAGAAAAATACAAGAATACATTTCTAAATACTTTTATACAAAAAAAAAACCAAAATACCTTAAGTGGGCCAGCCAAGGAGAAGGACAAAAGGACCTATGAAATATTTTGTTTTTTACTCAACATTTCAATATCAAATCCTCCTCTTTCATTTCAAGCAAGATTTTACACTATTTTCATCATTTCACCACCTTTTTCTCCTCTATAAATAAGACCCCAACTTCACTTTATTTCTCACAACTTGCAAAGCAAATCACTCTCTCTTTTCTCACTTCAAAAACCGTCCAAAGGTGTCCCAAAGCCAAAAAGTTCAATTTTTGGTGTTCCTGAAAATATTCAAAGTGTTCTTGGTGAAATCTTTGAAGAACCAACCTTCTACTCATTTTCATTCTTCAAAAACATCAAAGTAAGTAAATTCTAACTTATTTCATCTTATATTCATGTTTATATAAGTCTTGCATAATATATATACTCACCAACAACAAGTTTCATAAAAACTCAAGTTTATAAATCACTAGTTTGTATTTTTAAGTTGTTTTCTTCAAATGTGTTTATTAATATATAAAAACATCATGTAAGTGTAAATATTATGAAAACAAGTGATAAAAATGTGTTCTATAACTTTTATTGAAGTAGTCTTTGAATAAACAACAAGAGTCACAAGTTATTCCAAGTTTATAAAATACGAAATTTCGGCAGGAAAGTTGCATCAACTTTGAAAAATCATAACTAATTCATAACTTAACAAAATGAGTTAATTCTTGTCTCAAAAGTTATATCTATGTCTTAACTAAAAATCTGGAAGTTTTCATAATTTATTATGGAGTTTAGAACCCCTAGATACTATTTGGGAACCCGAAAGTTTGACAACTCAAAAATGGCCAACATAGGGTTTTTAACACGCTTTTTCCCTAACCTAAACACCTCAAAAAATGGCCATTCTTGACTTTAAAAATTCTTTGTATATAGTAGATTAATGTCCAAGAAAACCAAAGCCCAAAACGGATTACACCTTTCCAAGGCGAGACTTTCAGCATTACTTGATTTCCCTCCTGGAATTCCAGATCCTTTCTTCTAATATCTGCATAGCTTTTCTGTCGATCCCGTGCGATCTTTAATCGGTTCCAAATCTGCAATATCTTTTCTGTAGTCTCCTGGATGTTCTCGGGTCCATTGATCTGGCTATCTTCTACCTCAGCCCAAAAAAGCGGTGACCAACACTTTCGCCCATAAAGTGCCTCGAATGGAGCAGCCTTAATACTCGAATGGTAGGTGTTGTTATAGGAAAACTCAACTAATTGCAAATGTCTGTCCCAACTTTTGCCAAAGTCGATAACACATGCCCTTAGCATGTCCTCCAATGTCTGAATCGTTCTTTCACTCTGACAATCCGTCTGCGGGTGATAGGCCGTGCTCATATCCAGGCGTGTACCTAACGCCTCTTGTAACGATTGCCAAAATCTTGATGTGAACCGGCTGTCCCTATCTGATATAATTGATACAGGAACCCCATGCCATGAGACGACTTCTTTAAGAAAGATTCGTGTTAACTTATCGATCTTATCAGTCTCCTAGATTGGCAAGAAATGTGCAGTTTTTGTGAGTCGGTCTATAATCACCCAAATGGTGTCATAACCTCCAAAAGTCTTTGGCAACTTTGTGATGAAGTCCATGGTTATATTCTCCGTTTTCCACTGAGGTTTTTCCGGTTGAACTAATAATCCTGACTGCTTCTGGTGCTCAGTCTTAACTTTCAAACATGTTAAACACTTGCTGATATACGTACAATGTCAGCCTTCATATTTGGCTACCAGTATATTTTTTTCAGGTCGTGAAACATCTTATCTGACCGTGGGTGAATAGCATATCTTATTTTATGCCCTTCATTCATGACCAGCTTCCTTAACCCTCCCAATTTTGGTAACCAAATTCTGTTCATTAAGTACGACATCCATCGGTCTTGATTTCAAACTGTTTATCCATCCCTTTCAAGGCTTCTTCTAGCAGATTTTCGTCCTTGACTGCTTCTTTCTGTGCCTCGTGGATTTGAGAGTTCAGGTTTGACTGTATAGTCATGACCAAACCTCGGACCCTCAGGGGTTTAACCCGTACCTTTTGGCTCAAGGCATCATCTACAACGTTTGCCTTGCCCGGGTGATATCGGATCTTGTAGTCGTAATCGCTTAGCAGTTCAACCCAGCGCTGTTGCCTCATGTTCAACTCCTTTTGGTCCTGAATGTGCTGAAGGCTCTATAATAACCGGCAAGACCTAGAAGGTGACGGATTTCCGTTGGAGTCCTAGGCGTTGCCCATCTTTTAAAATCCTCGATTTTCGATGGATCTACTTGAATTCCATGGCTATTGATCACATGCACTAGGAATTTTACTTCTCGTATCCAAAAGTCACACTTAGATAATTTGGCGTACAACTGTTTTTTCTCTAGTAGCTCTAGGATTATCTTCAGATGCTGCTCATGTTCCTCTTGACTTTGTGAGTATATAAGGATATCGTCTATGAACACTATTACAAATTTGTCCAATACGGTTTACACACTCGATTCATGAGATCCATGTATACAACTGGTGCGTTCGTTAAACCGAATGTGTAACATCCGACATTAAAGCTGGTTAGCAACTATGACCTAATCAGTATTTAATAGCCAATTATAACCTAATCAGTGGTCATTAGAAATTAATCAAAGTGATTTACAAGGTTCATGAAGAAATTCAACTCAATTAGAATCAAATTCATCGGTGCGATGAATCGGCAAATCAATTAATATGATTGATTTATGATATGATGGATTAATGCAACTAAGTACCTAATTAAATTATGACTAGTGACACTAATCATACACTAATACAATTACTTAACATTAATTATGCAAGACTAAAACAATTAATTAAAACAATACATCCAAAAGTATTTATGAATTTACAAGAAAAGAAAAATACAAGAATACATTTCTAAATACTTTTATACAAAAAAAACAAAAAATTATCCAATCAGTTGCAAGAACTGTTGGAGAAAGGATTCATCCGACCAAGTTCCTCACCTTGGGGAGCTCCGGTCTTGTTTTTCATGAAGAAGGATGGATCCTTTAGGATATGCATCGATTACCGAGAGCTGAACAAGTTAACGATCAAAAACCGATACCCTCTCCCTAGAATAGATGATTTGTTCGATCAACTCCAAGGATCTTGTTTTTACTCTAAGATTGATCTGCGATCCGGTTATCACCAAGTAAAAGTTCGGGAAGAAGATATACCCAAGACAGCGTTCAGAACTTGTTATGGTCATTACAAATGTCAGGTGATGCCATTCGGTTAGACCAACGCACCAGCCGTATTCATGGACCTTATGAATCGAGTGTTTAAATCGTATTTGGACAAATTTGTAATAGTGTTCATAGACGATATCCTTTTCTACACTAGAAATAAGGAAGAGCATGAGCAACATCTGAAGTTGATTTTGGAGCTGCTAGAGTAGAACAGTTGTACGCAAATTCTCTAAGTGTGAATTTTGGTTACGAGATGTCAAATTCCTAGGACATGTGATCAATAGCCAAGGACATGTGATCAATAGCCTAGGACTCCCACTGAAATCCTTCAGTTCTTAGGTCTTGCCGGTTATTATAGGCGATTCATAGAAAACTTCTCGAAGATAGCTGGTTCTTTAACGGAATTGACTCGAAAGGACATAAAGTACAACTGGGGTGAAGATCAAGAAACGGTATTCCAACTGTTGAAGCAAAGATTGTGTAGTGCATCTATTCTGTCCCTACCGGAACGACCAGACACTAGTACAAAAATGACCTATGGTCACGGTTTTGTCCAAACTACATAGCCACAGTTTTTGTTATTGACGTGACTAAAGGGTCATATATGATATTGTATTATTATGATAGCCACAGTTTTTCTCAATAACTGTGATTATTGCAAATCACATTCAAACCTTAAGCCACAGTTTAACATAAATATCGTGACAAAGACTTGTTACGGTTGCCACATTGTTACCAATGTCATCGTTTGTCACAGTTATTTGTTTGATGTCTATAATAATCTTGTGATGGTTATTAACTGTGATGATAAATATGTATATGGTCACGAAAATCTCTTTCGGTGACCAAAGGGACACCCTGAAGTCTAATTGTATGAGTCTAAATTATATGGTGGAAATAATCACATGAATAAACTGTGACAGAAGGATAACTTATATGGTCACGAAATCGCTTTGTGTGACCAAAGGATGGAGTTCATTAGCCACGTATGGTAAAAGAAAAACATTGTGACTATAAGTGTTTAATGGTCATGATTGAGTTCATTAATTGTGTCCAAAAGTAAACAATTGTCATGAAATAAGAAAATTATTGTGACTATAAGTATTTTATAGTCACGGTTTAGTTTCTTATGTGTGTGTAAAAGTATTTTATATTCATGATGAAAGAGAAAAATGTGACTAAGTATTTTTTTTGTCACGATTTAATTTCTTTTTTGTATATAAAAGTAATTAATGATCACGGTTTAAGAAAAAAAAACATATCACCATAATTATGTTTCGGTCACAGTTTAAGACACACAAGCATGTGTCTATTAATATTTAAAGGTGACAGATTAAGTTTTTATGTGTGTCTACATGTAAACAATAGTAATAGTAAAATGAAAAAGATATGATTATAAGTACATTCAAGTCACGATTTAATTTGTTTTGTGACTAAAAGCTATCAATCTCACATTAAAAAAAAAATCAATATAAGGGGTTTTTTTGTCTCGGATTAAACAAATTTGTGACTATTAATATTTAAAGGTGACGGTTTATTGTTTTTATGTAACTAAAAATAAACAATAGTCATGACAAAAAAATGTTGTGACTATATTTTTCTAATGATCATGGTTTAGTTTATTTCTTATTAGTGTGTAAAAGTAATAGTTTTCATGATAAAAGAAAAAAAACAGTGACTATAAGTACTTTATGGTCACACGAAGAATTGGTTTGTGTGACTAAAAGTAATCGGTGGTCATGGTTTAAGTGAAAAAAAATGTCCCTATAAGTATTTTATCGTCACAGTTTAATATATTATTGTATCTGAAACTAAACATTAACCATGATAAAAGAACAAAAATGTATTTATAAGTATCTTAAGGTCACAATTTATTTTGTTTTGTGTGGTTAAAGGTTATCAATTGTCATAGTTAAAAAAAACTTATTAATATGAGTATTTTGTGGTCATGGTTAATTGTGTTATGTGTGTCAAAAACTAAACATTAACCATGATAAAAGAAAATTTATCGTGACTACAAGTAGTTTATGGTCACGACTTATTTTTTTATCAGTTGCTAAATGTTATTAATTGTCATAATAAAAGCAGCAAAATGTGGCTATAACTACTTTATGGTCACGATTTAGTTAGTTTTGTGTGGTTAAAGGTTATTAATTGTCATAGTTTAATAAAAAAACTTATCACTATTAGTATTTTTGTGGTCATGGTTAAATGTCTTATATGCGTCAAAAAGTAAACATTAATTATGATTAAAGAAAACAACTGTTAGGCACAAAAAGGCCTCAGTCAAACCTGTTCTGCATCTAAGGGGGAGATTCTTAATCAAACCTGTTGATGCATTTGAAGGTTGAATTTAAGGCATGTTATATGCCTTATTGAGACCTGAAAATGATTTGCAATATCAGTCCAAAGCTGTTCTATATGTTGCATGTGTTGCAACAAAGACAGTTTGTCTAAGCTGTTCAGTCTGCTGAACAGGCTGGACATAAACTGTCTACGCTGCTCTACACTGATGAGCAGCTTGGGCAGTTTACAAGTGTTCTGTTCTTTGTGAACAGAACCTGTTCTTTGTGAACAGGCTAAACACTTTATGGAATATGTTTCCGTGCCCTCATGTATTGTTTTTGACTACAAGATCAGTTTACAAAGTCGAAGACAAAGTGGAAAACAAAACTGCTCAGCCTGCCCACGCTGTTCTATTACATGAAGACAAAAGGATATTTGAAAAAGGGTGACAGACCTTTTTCTTATATCAAAATAGGCCTTAACAAAGGAAGAAAGACACAAAGTTGACATTCCTTAGTTAGTTAAAGGTAATACAACAGTAGACAAAGTGAAAAGACAAAAGTTCTGCCCACATGAAGACAAGTCTGCTTTTCAGAATGTGCAGAAAAGTTTATGTTGTCTTTTCAACAAGACTTTCCATTTTTCCTTTCAACCAATGAAGAAGCTTCTCTTAGATCCTCTGAATGAGTATAAAAGGAAACTTCCAAGAATGGAAAGGACATGCCAAAAAGCTAAGTGCTTAAAATAAGAGTGAACGTGCATTCAAGTGTGTCTTTCATGCATGCAAGTCTGCTTGAATAAAACAGTGTTTGGTGTCTAAGCTGTTCTTGTTCAAGCTGTTCCTCTGAGTCTTGTAAACACAGTGAGTGATTCTTAGTGAGTTTATTCATTGTAACTGGTTTAAGTTTGTCTTAGACTAGTTAAACATACTGTTGTATCTGTCATCTCAGCTTGAACCTTTCCGCATTCAAGCTAGTTTGTAATTAACATTTGTTGATAATACATACAAACATTGAAAAAATTGTGTGTAGTTTTTAAATTGCTGTATTCACCCCCCCTCTACAGCTTAAGACTATATACTTGGGATATCTTTTGGGACCTACAACTGGTATTAGAGCAGTTTAGAGTGTGTGTCATTCTAGATCTCTCATTCTCCCAAAGTTTCCATGGACAACAGTGCTGCAAGTTCCTCATACTATGACAATGGCTCAATGGGCAAACCTCCAAAGTTCAATCATCAGAACTTTTCTGGTTGGAAGTGCAGAATGATGCTCTATTTAGAGAATCTGGATGTGCAACTACCAGAGATTGTAATGGAGGGTCCTTATGTGCCAACCTCTGTTACAACCATAACTCCTGCTGTTGAAGGAGCTGCTCCTGAAATCAGAACATTTGAGAAAGCAAAAGCTCAATGGTCTGATGAAGACAAAAGACTGGTGGCTCTTGATGCAAAGGCCAGAAATAACCTGGTCATCTCTCTGCCTGATGATGTGTTCAAACAGGTTGAGAAGATGAAGACTGCAAAGGAGATGTGGGATACTTTGTGTACCGTCTATGATGGACCCACAATCACTCTTGACAACAGGATTAATAATCTTGTTAGACAGTATGAACTCTTCTTTGCAAAACCAAAGGAGACTCTCACTGAAACCTACACCAGGTTTACTGCTCTTGTAAATGATCTCAAAGCTGTTGGGATCACCAAGGACAGGCTGACTTTGGTAAACAAATTCTTAGACGTCCTGCCTGAAGAATGAAATTATTTTCCTACAATCTTAAGGAATTCAGGTACCATCAGAAGTTTGGATCTTGTTAACCTGTATGGATCCTTACTGAATGATGAGCAGTCAAGGCAACAGAAGAGAAATGCCTTGTAAATATCTAAGAAAGGTGCAACCTTTGTGGCCAGTGTGAGACAACCTGTAAATCAAGTGAGTGATGTGTTCACTCAACCTGATCAACAGGCTGATGAAAAGGAGGAATTGTCTGATGAGGACGACAATGCAGATATTGCTGAACTGGATGATGAGCAAATGATAGCCATGCTTGTCAAAAGGTTCAACAAGAAAAGGTTTGGAAGAAACATGCTGCAGGGAAGCTCATATGCTGTTAAAAAGAAGGCATTTGATATGACCAAAGATGAGTGCTTCAAATGTGGCAAACCTGGCCACAAAGCTGCTGACTGTGTGTCAAAAGTTGTTGGTCAGTCATCCAAACCACACAAGACAAACAGGGATGATGGCTATAGGGTTAAGTACCTTATGGCTATTGCTAAGCTGAGGAAGCTGGAAAACTCAGTGGTTTCCAACCGGCAAAAGGGACTCATGGCAGAGACTTGTCACTGGGAGGAGTCTGATTCATCATCTGATGAAGAAGACAATCACTGTCTGATGGCCAACACTGATGTCCCATCAACAAGCAACTTCAAACAGGATATGGCTGAAGCTAAAGCGTTTAGCAGCTTAGAGAACTGGAACCCTACAATGATGTATAAGGAAAAACAACCATCCCAGGTTTGGTACTTGGACAGTGGCTGCTCAGGGCACATGACAGGTTGTAAGGACCTGCTAAGTGATCTCAGGCCTGAAAAAGGGCCAAAAGTCACATTTGGTGACAATGTACAGGGATCCACTGAGGGATATGGAACTCTTAAAGCTGGTGCTGCAGTGTTCAAAAGAGTAGCCTATGTGGTTGGGTTAAAACATAATCTTGTTAGCATAAGTCAACTGTGTGATGCTGGCTACAAGGTTAACTTTGATGAGCACCTGGGTTACATATTAGATCCCCAAGGCAAAGTTGTGTTGTGTGCTCAACGAAAGAAAGGTGTATATGTTGTGGACATGCAATCTGCTGATCCCACTGTAAGGTCTTGTACTACACAGATCTATCTAGACGCGACACCGTCAATGAGTGCAGAATCCTCGTTAACAGTTTGACGGATATCACTCTCACACGGAACACGGAGACTATCACAACGCTGTACGGTCGATGACGAACGCACCTACGAGATGATTCTCTCCGAAATAACACTCTCAATACTGATAAACTCGAGATCGCCCTTTTGCTTAATCTCACACGAATTATTCAAAAGTCTCCTAATGATTCGAGTTAATCCCTAATTATAGAGGCTCATTCGAGTTTGTCATGGGCCAAACTCGAATCAGGCCCAAGGCCAATTCGAGTTTGTCCCCTTGACAATCTCGAATCTGCCTTATAGGATACATTCGAATTTACTACAAATTCGAAATTCATCAAATGACAAATTCGAATTCATTCTAAATTCGAATTTCACATATTAAACTTATATTTGAACTTATGTTTTAACTTATGTTTGAATTTATCTTTGAACATTATGTTTGAACTTCTTGTAATACATTACATCAAGTTCAAACATACAATCAATAACTATCAAACATATATAAACACATATACCAAACACTCGTTAATACTCAATACTTTGTAATATTACTTGAACCAAAATGCTAGAACACTTAGACTGCTATCGTCACACAGGGTGTACCAACAGACTCCCCCTTGATGATAACTTCTAACTAACTATTTATATTTTGATTAAGTATTAGAACTATATATACTACTTCCTGCACATAACCCTGCATCTATACATACTTTCACTACCTTCTAGTACTTCCTAGCATTAGATCTCCAACCTTCATGAAAGAAGATAGGTTGATCATTCAGCTTCTGTAGGTCGTCCTTCGATAGATTTATCAAATGTAGTGGATCATATACCTTCAAAATGACTTTCTCGTCTTGATCCTCCATTATTGCTTCTGCAGTTTCATTATCAACGTACCACCACTTCATGTTGCACAAAACATCCTGTGGCATCGTCTTCATTGGGACTCTCCTCAAACATCTTACAGGCTTGTATACCATTTTAGCCATGGTCTACCTGTATGAGGATCTATTCTTGATGCGCCTCTACTCTCTTCCCAGTTCTTGGTTTGAGCCTTTCAAATTTCCCTGACCGACCCTCTTTCCTAATAATTCTCGCAATTACTTCAGCATACGGGTCGTCACCAATATTTATCAGCTCTTTCCATGCCAATTCTTTCACTTCAACCTTCGGCAAAGTATTGAAAACTTTAAAGCGTTCTACTTAGGTATTGTAGACCATCTCTCCTTTTTAATATGAACAGCTGCAGTTCTCGGTCAAAGAACCAACTTATAATGCCTCCAGAGAGATTTTCTGCACCGGGAATCCTCATCTTCTTCTTCATTTTTGGCTTTTCCTTCTTTTGTTCCTTCTTGAACCATAGATTTAGTAAGTCGGCCCTGGAAGGCTCTGTTTCTACTCTTTCAAATTCAGAATCTTCGACCGAGGCTATCTTGACCTCGTCTATATCAATCACATTGTGATTATTGCGCACATACAACTCCGTGATAGGTTGTGAATTTATGATCACCTCGTTGACATTATCGTCCCCGTCTTCTATCACTTCGTCGTCAGATTGCCAATCAACAATATCCTCAGGCACAAACTCACCCTCTTCCAGGTCTTCCATTTCATCTTCAAAATCAAAACCAAAGTCTAGAGGGTCTTCATCGATATCCATTAATGCTTCAATCATTTCATGTATCTCAGACTCTGTGACTTTTGAGGAACTAGCCTCACCTCCTACAGCTCCCGACTGACTCGGCTCCCCCTGAACCTCAGCATGCTGAGCAGCAGAAAAATCTACTGGCTCATTATCTCTTTGTGCACTGGGATCATTGCCGTCATCATCTCCACCCCTTGGCAGCTCCTCCTGATCCCGACAACTCGTCTCCCCCTGAGCCTTTAGATTTTTCAATAATTGCTCAATAAGGGATCGCATTGATCGAATCTCGACCGCCTGATCGGAAACAAAGGGTTTAAGCTCTAAATTTTCTTCCTCGATCTTGCACACAACTTTCTTCAACTCAGCATTCTCGATGTCGATATGTGCATTATGCTTCTGTATTTCGCCGAGAGCCTTTGTCAAGTGAAAGATTTGGACTTGTTGGAATTCGACCTTGCTTCGAAGCTCAGAAAACCTTTGATTGTCTGTGAAGGTGGATGATGTGGATGGTATGGATTTTATGGGAGTTGGAATGATTGGCGAGGGAATGTATGGTTGAACGGGTGGTGGTGGAGGTGGAATGGTTGATTTGAACGGGTGGAGGTTGAGGTATTTCTGGCTCAGAAGCAGAGGCCGAGGAGGCTCCCTGCATGAACCTTTGTCGTTTGGCCCTTTGCCTGGTCACCAACGGAGCAACTTCTTCCTCCTCAAAATTTGAGTCGTCAGACTCCCTCGACGCTCGTCTCCTTGTAGCTTCTTCATTTGTCACCACTATTCTCGATCCATATGTTCGTATGTGGATGGACGAATCTTCTATTTCTCTCTCAACCTCTATTTCTTCCATTTCCTCTGATTCGGTTTCTGAAGTTGACTTGTCATCACCTGCTGGCTGAGGTTGATACTCATCTATTTGCCTAAAAACGTCAACTTCTCCTTCCGGAGGTTCCAACAGATCTCCAACGAGTTCAGCAGTTATTTCCTCATTAGCATTTGGACCGGCTGCCCAAATCTCTTCCAACGTTTGTAATGTCGGATCAGATGGTGCATTTGAAGGACCAGCCTCTTCCGGCTCTTGAGCTTGGCTTGTAGAAGGCCTATCTGCCTGATTTTGTCTCGCGGATGGCCGTTGCCTCCTCCTCTGTTGTTGAGGCCTTGGTTGCTGCGGTCTCTGTTGCTGTGGCTGTTGCTGTGGTTGTTGTTGCTGTTGCTGTTGAACCTGCACATCCCCTGCCCAGTTGGCGTCTTCCGGGACTACAAAATTAGGATCGATTACAGCACCAAACATTGGTCCCTTGTGACACCCTCTTGTTTGATATTATAATTAGAAATCACCAGGATCAACAAATAACCCAATGAATATCACGTTAATTGAAATTGAATACTTAAATCAGAATTAAGCAAATCCACAGTAAAGCAATGAAAGTACATGTCTACAGTGATAAAGTCTAACTATTACAACATCACAAATTGTTTTGAAAGTAGTAAATCCCAGCCCAAAGTTATTACATTCAAGTACCAATAGTTTCTAAAGTCTCCGGGATATTGTAGTGAAATGCTTAAGTAGAAGGTCCTGCTATACCTTTGCCTTTGCCTGAAAACATTTGTGAGTCAACTGTAAGCTAAAGCTTAGTGAGATAACAGATTATGCAAACAACAAATATTTCTTTACAAGCAATGCTTAACCATGGGCAGTGTAAGCCCCATGTATGTGAAATCAGGCAGTGTAAGCCTCAATGTATGTGTAAACCATGCAGTGCAAGCATGGGTTGGCAGTTCAAATGCTGAACGGGGATGTGCCGAACCTGACGGGATAACGAGTGGGATGATCAGTCCCCGACAGTGGCCTGCTGTTAGCCCCAGTCCAGGTCGCATCAGATTGTGAAATAACGATCATGCAGTGCAAGGATGATGTAACTAGATGCACTTTCAAATGAACGCTGGCTACATGTGTGTTACATGTCAAGTACGAGTGTGCATCATAACAACAAATCATGTACGAGTGCCAACTGATGTATATGAACAACGTGAACATGCCATTGAATATATAAACATGAATGCAAAAAGAATAAATGTTAGAATGACAATCTGTTACTCACAGTGATTGGTATAGTGCAAATTCGTCTCTGAATCAATGTGTGTTTTGATAACACCACAATGATCTGTAAAGTAAGTGTAATAGTGAATTTATGTTAGTAATTGCTTAAACTTAATTTCTGTAATTTAAATGAAATTCCAATCGGATTCGGACCACATCCGAATTCGGATGGTCCGAAATCCGGATGGCCCCTAAATCCGAATTGGGGTTGGTCCGAAGTAGGTGATGGTCCGAATTAGGAGGGGATCCGAAATAGGGTGGTGTCCGAAATTGTGTATGGTCCGAATTCACTGTGGTCCGAACTTACTGTTGATCCGAAATGGGTGATCCGAATTCGGACGGATCATCAGTCTGAGTTCCTACTTAACAATTTTCTTATATTTTCCAGAATTTAGCTTTTGACCATTTTTACATGTTTCAGTAACTAAAATTGCAGATATGAACTTACATACACTATTTCAACTTATATCATAATACTTATGTACCAAAACAACCCATTTATGTCCATTTTTCATCATGTATCGATGAACACACACTAAAACACACACTAATTCCGAAAATCATACTTAGAATGTGAACCTGATTCTTAAATTTGGTATACTACAACATATATGCTCGATTTTAACGTTACATCAACAAATTCTAACATGCAACAACATTTGCATCTTAAATCTATGATTCGGTTTCTTATAAAAACCGAACCCAAACATCAAAATATTGAAGTTTTGTGTGATTCTTACCTCAAATCGTTTGTTGTATCAGTTATAGTTCCTAAATTGCAACTTGTTTCCAACTTCTTGCACTTAAAATTGTTGATTCTTGTGTGTTCTTGTTAGAACCCGAGAGATAGAAAGAGAGAGTGAGAGAGAGCTGGTTAGAGAGAGAGAGTAGAGAGAGAGTGAATGTTTGAAAATGAAAGGGTTTTCTTTCTTTTATTCCCCTTTTTGACCCTTTTGCATAACACACCCCTCAACTTCGTATTTTCTCATTTAACTGATATTATGATCAAAGTAAACTTAAATTGATATAATATTCCATTAATATAATAATTGAGTCTTAAAATCGTAAATTACATATTATTGAAAAGTAGGGATGTTACAGCATGGGCTCCACCATGCCTATACTTCGTCCACGAAGTCATGCTGCGCTAAACAAACTTGGGTACTTAGTCATCATGTCTTCTTCCGATTCCCAAGTATGATTAGCTCCCCGATGATGCTTCCACTTGACCAGCACCATCCTGATTTCCTTGTTGCAGAGTTTCTTGACTTTTGTTTCCAAAATGCATTCCGGTTCATCAACGAACTGTAGCCGTTCGTCAATCTATATGTCTGAATGGTCAGTCCATGGTTCTCTTTCAGGTACCAGATTCTTCCTTAAGTATCCAACGTGAAAGACCGGGTGAACACCTGATAATTCTTCCGGCAAGTCCAAGTGATAGGACTGATTCCCAACTCTTTCTAGTATTTTGAAGGGTTCTATGAACCGAGGTGATAGCTTTCCTCGCTTAACAAATCTTGTAACACCTTTCATTGGAGAAACCTTTAAGTAGACCCAATCATCTTTTTGAAATTCTATCGCTTTATGACGGCGATCGTGATAGTTCTTTTGCTGATCTTGCGCCGTTTTCATGTATTGCCGAATGAGTTGGATCTTTTCGTTTGTTTCTTGTAGCAAAGTGGGACCAGCTATTGGAGTTTCTCCTGCTTCCCTCCAACAGGTTGGAGTCCTACATTTTCTGCCATACAGGAGCTCAAACGGTGCCATCTTGATTGTGGAATGGTAACTATTGTTGTAGGAGAATTCAACCAATTGGAGGTGATCGTCCCAGTTACCACCCAAATCCATGACACACGCTCTGAGCATGTCTTCCAGAGTTAATATCGTCCTTTCGCTCTGCCCGTCAGATTGTGGTCTATAGGCAGTACTCATTGCGATACAAGTACCAAGACCGTTTTGTAAAGCAGCCCAGAAGTTGGAAGTGAATCTACTATCTCGGTCGGAGACAATAGACTTAGGCACACCATGCCTGATGACAATTTCGTTAACGTAGATCTGGGCAAGACGGTCCAGTGAATAGGTTTCTCGAATAGGAATGAAGTGCGCAGATTTTGTCAGATGGTCAACAATGACCCAAATGGCATCTTGTTGACGACGAGTTTTGGGTAGCTTTGTTACAAAGTCCATAGTAATATGGTCCCACTTCCATTCTGGAATAGGAAGAGGTTGCATACTACCATAGGGTTGCTGGTGTTCTGCTTTGACTAAACGACAAGTTCTGCACCTTTCTACAAATTGCCCAACGTCTCTTTTCAACCCTGGCCACCAGAAGTCAGCTTTCAGGTCGTTGTACGTTTTTGTGCTTCCAAGGTGAATCGAGAACTTGGATTGGTGAGCTTCCGCAAGAATTACTTCTCGCATGTTCCCGAAATTAGGAACCCAAACTCTGCCATAAACACCCTTGAGTCCAGTTCCATCGTCTTGCATTAATGGCAGTTGAACTCTGATGTTCTCGTCTTTTACATTTTCCTCCTTTAAGGCCTGCAACTGAGCAGCCCTTACATTGTCTATGATAGTTGACGTCAAGATTGTAGAAGTCAAGGCATAACAGTATGTAGAAAGGTGCAGAATTTAGCTTTTGACCATTTTTACATGTTTCAGTAACTAAAATTGCAGATATGAACTTACATACACTATTTCAACTTATATCATAATACTTAAGTACCAAAACAACCCATTTATGTCCATTTTTCATCATGTATCGATGAACACACACTAAAACACACACTAATTCCGAAAATCATACTTAGAATATGAACCTGATTCTGAAATTTGGTATACTACAACATATATGCTCAATTTTAACATTACATCAACAAATTCTAACATGCAACAACATTTACATCTTAAATCTATGATTCGGTTTCTTATAAAAACCGAACCCAAACATCAAATTATTGAAGTTTTGAGTGATTCTTACCTCAAATCGTTTGTTGTATCAGTTATATTTCCTAAATTGCAACTTGTTTCCAACTTCTTGCACTTGAAATTGTTGATTCTTGTGTGTTCTTGTTAGAACCCGAGAGATAGAAAGAGAGAGTGAGAGAGAGCCGGTTAGAGAGAGAGAGTAGAGAGAGAGTGAATGTTTGAAAATGAAAGGGTTTTCTTTCTTTTATTCCCTTTTTGACCCTTTTGCATAACACACCCCTCAACTTCGTATTTTCTCATTTAACTGATATTATGATCAATGTAAATATAAATTGATATAATATTCCATTAACATAATAATTGAGTCTTAAAATCGTAAATTACATATTATTGAAAAGTAGGGATATTACATCCCTCCACTGGAATAGCTAATCTTCCTCGATGAGAGGAGCAATCAGCAAATATTCTTTTGTCGATGACCGCAACACTCTGAATTTCATTTAGCTGTGGCAGATTTGGCAGGAAATGCCTGATCAGCATCATCACGAATCGTGGGTATAACAAAAATCTTTCTCTTTCTGGAGCTGTTATTTGATGAACAAACTCAGAAAAGAACATTCCCGAAAAGCTGAATTTTTGATTGCAGACTAACGCAATCATCCCCGACTGGATCTTTGACACAATATAATCAAAACCGGCCTTCTTTGCCGCAAAACAGACCATGAAGACATGCGCTAAATATCTCCATTGTCCAATAAGCTCACTTTTCATATAAGACGACTTCGTGACATCCAGACTATATCCCATTCTCACAACAGCTGCTTGCCTAATGGCTAATGGGAAGTCTATCGGCCCGTCCTCCTGCTCTTGAGTGCCTAGCTGTAGCACTTGTCAGCTGAAAATACCAAAGGATGCCCAGCAATCCTTGTCCTCAAAACTGTTGGAGTTATAGTACAATCCACTTGCAGGTGATCATAAAACTGACGCACGTAAGGGATAACAATTTGAATATTGTGAGATAGCGCGTACGAAATCCTGGTTCCCACCAAAAAATTCACCATCTGGCGGAAGGCTTGCACCTCTGTAATGGCATGGTTAGGAGAAATGACCATGTTATGCTTTGGAACAAAGATTCTGTCAGCCATGTCTGCACAATATAGCAAATAAAATATTAGAATTATTAAAAAGCAATAAACTTGTGTAAATTCAAATTTGTTTTATTTTGAACTTGTATAAGGACAAAATCCAACACTTATGAATTTCTACAAGTTTAATTAAAATTTTAATTAAATAATTCAAATATAATGTCAAATTTGAACAATAGATTCGAATGAACACTCATTCGAGTTTAATGACCTTTTCGAGTTTAGTGACAAACTCGAAACTGGCCAAGAACAAACTCGAAGGAGTCGGCCACTATCATCACAAAAATCCAAGATTTTAACCATGCTAGACTTAGAAAATCACATCTATTAGTCCTACTAGGTTCTAATCAATGATATTTGTAGTCAATTTGACTTTTCACCGGTTCAAAGTTTGTAATTTTGAAAAACAAACTTTCTACCAATAAAACTTCAAAATCCAATAATTTTGGCCTAAATGGAGTATAAAACTACCTAAATCTTGTATAATACACTTGGTTATACCTAGATTTACTAGTAGAATCAAACCTAAACGACCAGAAACTCGACAAATAGTAAGAATCTCGAAAACAACAAACTCGACGAACAAACTGGAAATCGCGCAGATAAATTCGAAGGAATAGATTCGAAAGTAGGTGATTTATGACCATCACTGTTGACCTATTTATACCAACAACATTCGAGTTTGTTGCCACTTTTGAGTTTATTGCCAAATTCGAAATCTCTGCCAAATTCGAATGTATACTCGAATTTGGTTAAACTTGACCTTAACTTTGAAAATTTCGAAAACCTTTGAATTAAATTCAACTTTTCCAACTTTTTCAACGTTTTCGTGGAACGGAATAAACTATGCCAAATCTTTTACCCTAAGCACAAGATTTTCACGCAATTTTTATTTTATTCAACTAGGAATGCACCCTCAGTAATTTTTGACCTTTTTCCTAAGTTAAAAATAAAATAAAATAAAATAAAATAAAATAGAATAAAATAAATTTAAAGTTAAAATTGTGAACAAAAATTTTAAGCTTAGACTAAACTACATTATTTAAACTTTACAACCTATACTAAAAACTTAACAGAATATTTTTGATGAGTATATAAAAAAGAAAGGTTCAATCAGATAGCGGTGTCAAATACACACTTTCAGTAGTTAAACTTTCACACTTAGGAATTTTTGATTCCTTTGATGTTTGTCGTGAAATTATCTTACGTGACTCAGACATAGACATACTTTTATGATCAAGGCATACAGACAATGATTCTAACTTTTTGGTATTTGCAAACTTTCTTTAAAAGGCAAACATCGGACACACTGTATTTACATACAACAAAGTGTCTTAGTTTGTCTTAAGGTTTATTTTTAAAGCTAGCAAGACAGCGGTGACAGGTCTGTACCGACGTACAATAAAGCGACTTATCTTGCTAATCCGAATCAAAACAGAAGCAACAGGTCTGTACTTACGTACAACAGAGTTACTTGTTTTGACTCTCAATTCAGTATGATTTTTCTATTCGTTCCATTTTAAGATGTATTTGATGTTGCTATACATCCCCGGAAAGTTTGCATACCTCATTTAGAATCAAAGTCTGTATGTCTCTAACGTAAAAATTAAGACCAATTGGCCATACATCTAAGTTATTGACACGTTTGACTTTTTCTTGAATATTTTATTAGCCTTGAGACTCCCTATATGTCTTGAATATTTTATTATCCTTGAGACTCCCTATATGTATTATGCCTACCAACACATCAAACTAAAATAATCTATAACACTTAGAATTTTAGGTGCATTATGTGTGAAAGCCCAAACACTTAGAGTTTGTAAGGACTGTGCTAATTTTTGTCACTTTGAACCTATGCATCTAAGACTTAACTCTTTTTCTGATATTCTCTTTTTTTTTTTTGAATTTTTTTATGGTTTTCTCCCTTTTTTCTTTTGTTTTTCATAAATAATAGCAAGAAAATAATATAACCTGTTGGTACACCCTGTGTGACGATAGCAGTCTAATCGATCTGCATTATGGTTTAGGTAATATTCTGAGTATTAACCAAGTATTTTGATATATATGTTTAATATGTGTTTTGTCTGTTATTGATTGTGTGTTTGAACTTGATGTAACATATTACAAGAAGTTCAAACATGAAGGTCAAAGATTAACTCAAGCATAAGTTAAAACATAAGTTTCAAACACTTAGTTATATATGTCAAAGGCTAGATTCGAATTGCATAAAAGGATACATTCGAATCTGTGATAGATTCGAATGAGTCCTTAGATTCGAATAGGCTAGATTCGAATCTGTCAGATGGACAGATTCGAATGGGCCTTAGGCCAGATTCGAGGTTGGCCCACAACAGACTCGAATCAGGGTCTATAATTAGGGATAGACTCGAATGATTAGAGGACTTTTTGCAGAATTCGTGAGGAATTGAGCAAGAGGCGATCTCGAGTTTATCAGCTAGGTGAGTCCCGTTTCGGAGAGAATTAGTACGTAGGATCGTTCGTGTGTCGTTCGTTCAGCGTCTAATAGTCTCCGTGTTTCCGTTGGTTGAGAGTTGTCCGTCTAACCGTCAACGAGGATTCCGCACTCGTTAACGGATCCGCGTCTAGATAGATCTTGCAGTGGTAGACCTTACAAGTGGTATCAGAGCCTACGGAGTGTTCTTGGTGTTCTTCGTGTTCATCAGATACATTCTAGGTTTCTTGACGCTAGTTGGACGGTTTTTCTCTCAAAAACGTGTTTTTGAGCTTAGCAAATTCATATTCGGGAAACACTTTGTCGTTTTTCACGTTTTTGGTCGAAATCATTATTTTTCATTTGAAAAATAGTGATTTAATCTATAAAACGTCAAAAAATCAAAGTGTTAGCCGTTTTTTGAGTTTGCAGCGCTCGAATCTATACGGGTAATTAGGGTTTTACTTTATTTTCGAGTCTAACCAAAATACGCTCCTTTCGAGTCAATTTCAGAGTGTTTCGAATCTACTTTGTTTCGAATCTGTTGCTTCATTCGAATAGGATCTCGAGTCTAGTTTAGTGTCGAGTTTATTTCGAATCTAGTATTATTTCGAATCTAGTGTTTCGAATCTGCTGTTATTCGACTCTACTGTGCCTTCGATTCTAAGGGTCTTCGAATCTATAGAGTCCTTCGAATCTGATACAACTTCGAATCTAAGGAGTTCCTCGAATCTGACATTATTTCGAATCTACTTGACTTTTAAGACTTAATCGAAGTTAATCTCAAAAGATTTAATATTAATTAGTTTCGAATCTATCTAGATTCGAATAAGTTAATCTAAATCAGTTTCAAATTAAATTAATTAAGTTCAAATTCAAATTCTTTCAGAAAAGATGTCAAACCTTCAGAAATTCCTTGAGATGGATCACGAAGTTGGGAAGGCAAATGCACCGCCGAAGCTGATGAAAGTTGAGGATTATTACTGGTGGAAGGACAGATTTACGGATTTTGTACGATTCAATGATATGCGCATGTGGGTGTGCATAGATGAAGGGTACATTCCACCAGTATCTGAGGTTGAAGGCCGTCAAAAGGTTCTGTCATACCAGATGATGAAAGAGGATGACAAGAAACTATTTGAAGCTGAAAACAAGGCTTTCTCCATTATCCGTATGGCGTTACCTCAAGATATCTTGCACACATTTCGGACTCAAAGGACGTCGAAAGAACTTTGGGAATCTCTCCAGAAAAGGTGTGAGGGTAATCCACGGGTACGTAGAAAGCGTACAGAGCTGTTGACCCAACAGTTTGCGATTTTCAAGGCTCTTAAGGATGAACAGTTAGATGATATTATCACAAGGTTCTATCATCTGATAACAGAGCTTGAAAGTCATGGCATTGAGTACTCGGACACTGACAAGAACAACAAGCTTCTTGATGCCCTACCAGCCAAATGGGCTATGTACGTGGCCATGATTAAGCTTAATGAAGACAAGTATTATGCTCAATCACTTGATGACATCGTGGGAACGTTGCGGGCATATCACTTCGAGATGATTAAGGCTGAGACTGATTACGAGCAAGTCCAGAATCCAGCTATGTATTTTGGAAAGACATCTAAATCATCCGTGACAGCTGAACCGAAGAGTGCTACAGCGTTTTTCACCGGAGAAACGTCATCGCCACCAGAGTCCGAAGACTCACTGAATCGCGCGTTCTTAGGGTTAGGAAGATCGGAAGAACCGCAACCTCAAGTCCAACAGGCATCGACCAGCCAGAGCTATTCAAAGATGCCGATGAGCGCAAAGTCCGCAGAAGAACATTTGAATCTGCTTGCTTCCTTTGTGGCAGCTTATGGAAATTGTGTTCAAGGGAAGATCAATGATCCGGCTCTTTGGGATGAAGATTACGATCAGGTCGACCCTGATGACTTAGAGGAAATGGATCTTAAATGGCAACTGGCCATGGTGACACAGAGGGTTAAAAGATTCATTAAGAGAACTGGGAGGAATCTGCAAATGAACAACAAAGGGATAGGATTTGATAAGTCTAAGGTCAAATGCTACAACTGTCAGGGATTGGGACACTTCGCCAGGGAGTGTCAAAGACCGAAGGTAGAATCATACCAAGGACAGAGTCAGCATCAAGGACAGTACCAAAATCAGTCCCAACAGAGATACCTTCCGAGTTCTTCATCTGGTCAAGCCAATCTAGCGGGTCTAATATCCAATGTCACTTCTGACAGACAGCTAGATGGTACCTATGACTGGAGTTCACATCCTGAGTCAAATGCTAGAGCTTTCATGGCTGAAGTTACTGAGAATGGTTGTGATGAAGATGAGCAGACCACAAGGGACAACAGTCCGATGGGGGTAGAGAAAGCGAATGATCAGACCGTGCTGGAGTTTGCTGCTCAGATGGCCAACTTGGAATCTGATAACTCTAAGGTTAGTCTTTCTTATTCTCTATTTCGTGAATTATGTGCTTTATGTGTTAGTTCTAACGATAGGTTAAATCTAGTCTTAGACTCACATAAGACCATAGCTGCTCAAAATGAAAATTTAAAAATTGAAAATGCTAGCCTAAATGATATAAATCAAGATTTAAAAGAAAAGCTTAAGGCTGATGCTCAAGATGTAATAGTTCTAAAAGACAAACTGAGTGAGTAGTGTGTTAGGATAGAGCTTATGTATGAGCACGTAGAGGCCTTGACCAAAAGTCTGAAAGATAAGGACATAGAGCTAGCCGAGACCAAGGTTAAGGTAGCAGAGGCAAATAGCAAGCTGGAAAAGTTTAGGAATTCGAGCCTAAACCTAGGGAAAGTCTTAGATGCCAAAAGACAGTCTAAGAAGCCTGTAGGTCTAGGTTTTCACGAAATTCCTCCACCGTTCAATGCAAACTATGTGCCTCAGCCTCAGGAGAAAACTGACAACTCAGTAGACTTAGAGGACCTACCTGAACCGACACCTGAGCCTACAGTTGATAATGCACCTAAGGTGGCTGACTCAACCGTCAAGGTCAAGAAAGTGAAATTTGTGTCTTCCTCCAGTGAAACACCTGCAGGAAAACAGAAGATTTCATGGGCTGACCAGGTCGAAGAGACAGACACAATAGATGTACCAAAGGATGTAGACACCAGTGAGACACCTAGATCTAAGGGACCACCCAAAAAGTCCATGGATAAGATGTCTTGCTTTAGATGTCACGAGAAAGGGCACGTTGCTTCTCACTGTCCAAATAGGAAAGCAGATATTACCCCTAAGACAGTGAACCCAACACCTGTTAAGCCCTCACCAAGTGTGGCAAGCAGCAGTAGTTCTCAACCTACCGAGAAAACTGTGCAGGCCGCACCAAAACTTGTTGTGAAACAAACACCGGTTAAGGTTGGACCAAAAGAAGTGGTTAGGACAAATTCACCGAATCGTGTCATTAATCAATCTAGGTCAGCACCTCAACAAGTCTATAGGAGCACCACACCTAGCAGGTCACACACTCCAGTTAGGTCACATACTCCTGTTAGACAATATGTTCCGGTAAGAGCTCAGGGATCACAGTCTGAAATGCAGTATAATAAGAGTTATTCTAGAGCTCCACAACAAATGCCTACTCAAAGGCAAAGAGTCAATCTAAATCACTCGGCACCACAACAGAATTCAGTTCAAAAGCCCAAGTCACCTGAAAGGCGAGATGGGTACTTGAAAGAGTTCACGTATGTGGACGAGAATGGTATTACCAAGTCAGTCATGGCTTGGGTTCCCCGTGATAACTAACCTATTTTCTTTCATGTGCAGGAGATAACTACCGGTCCAAACAACAAGTGGTTCGTCGACAGTGGTTGCTCCAGGCATATGACGGGGGAAAGAAGTCTTCTCACAGACTTCAAGGGGGTAATAGGGGATTTGTATCATTCGCGGGCAACAAAGGAGGAAATATCACTGGAACTGGAGAAGTCACTAATGGGACGATTACATTGGATCAAGTTTATCACGTTGATAAACTGGTTCATAATCTCATTAGTGTATCTCAAATCTGTGATAAGAAAAACTCGGTGTTATTTACTGACACTGAGGCGTTAGTGCTCAAGCCGGGATTCAAGATACCTGAAGATTGGATATTGATGCGGGCTCCAAGGAAGAATGACTTGTACATGCTCGATATGAACAAGCCAGATAATTCGATGGGTCCGATCTGCCTACTATCAAAAGCTTCGGAGACGGAATCGGTTTTGTGGCACAGACGCATGGCTCACTTGCACCTAAGGAAAATGAACTACATAACGAAGAATGGTCTGGTGCAAGGTGTGCCTCTGAAGAGCTTTCAGTTTGAAGACAAGTGTCTACCGTGCATGAAGGGCAAGCAACATAAAAAGACACACAAGTCCAAGAAGCTGAACTCTATAACCTCGACATTCGATTTGTTGCATATGGACCTTTTCGGCCCTATCAACAAAAGGAGTATAGGAGGTAGTTGGTTTTGCTTAGTTATCACTGACGATTACTCACGGTTTTCATGGGTTTTCTTCTTAGGTACGAAGGACGAGACGGCTGCAAAGCTCATCGGGTTCTTAGACCAAGTGGAGAACTCCTACGGAACAAGGGTTAAACATATTCGTAGTGATAATGGGACTGAATTTAAAAACTCTGTAATTGGTGTATATTGCCTATCAAAGGGCATCGTGCATCAATTCAGTGCACCATATGAACCTCAACAGAATGGGGTGGCCGAACGTAAAAACAGAACATTGATTGAGGCTGCAAGGACTATGCTTTCGGATTCAAAGCTTCCTACCATGTTTTGGGGGGGGGCAGTGAATACCGCGTGCCGTTCGAATCCAGTTAAGTTAGGTGGCCGTTTATTCACAATTTCATAACATGTTTTTTCAATGATTTGACTGTAAGGACTCTATTATGAAATATGGCACCG
>JAANYP010001616.1:0-11792 GCA_020465985.1 Centrapalus pauciflorus | reverse complement strand
TGATATTTGTTTTAGCAATTAAAATAATTATATTTATGAACTCTAGCCTTTCGACAATAAGATGTGGGAATTCCAATTTTAAATCAAATATAAAAAATTTCACTTGATTAACATCCTTAGTTGAAGTGCTGAATACAGAGAAACGAGCAATAACACTATCATTCATTTGATTTCAAATGAACCAAAACGTAGTCTTCATCACAACGTCAAATACATTTCTTCTCAAATAAATGTATTATGATAAATAAAATACTTTGTTGAATGAATGCATCTCCTAAAAACTAAATTGCTTTATTCAGTTTATTGTTTAGATTACGTCATTTGAAGTTTGATGACACATTACACAGCCTGTGTATGATGTCATATATTTGGCAAAATTAGTTTTTAGCTAGAGATTTCATTATTATTATATGTGTTTGGCGCTAAACATAAAATGACATAAAAGAACAATAAACAAAATTGACTACTAAAAAATAAATAGTATACTCTAAGGAGAATTTTGTAATATCTACAATCAAAAGTTCAAACTAACTCCAAATCTATTTCAAGTAGTTTCTCATTTTGGAGCTTGTTGTTTTACGGAACTCTTTAAAAAATAGTTTCCCAAACAAAGCCTTTAGTTTGAACTTTAAAAACCATTAGCTACAACTCTCATAAGCTTCATGTCAAACATAGGGTATATATAACACGCAGCTTATAAGAACTTATATGAGGTTGAGCTTATGGTTTTCAAGAGCTACAACTCATAAGTTGTGTTTCGATGATCATTTTCTCATCAACTTATGAAAATCATAAGCTTTTTAAATGAGAATTTAATTAAAGTAGCTTTTGGAAGAACTTGATCTATGCTTAAATAAAATCACATATATACCCTACCTTATTTTTTGATAATACATTTTAAACTTGTTTGTCCTAATGTCATTTTACACTTAAAAACTTCAACTCCAGCTAATTATCAAACACAAATATATTAATAAAAACTTAAACTACCGGCTATAGTTACAAGCTCTTGCTATAAACTAACTCTGTAAAACATATCCTACTAGGAGTCCCAAACATGCGCTCACACGTTGATCCTTATGTTGCAAATGAGAGGATGTGGGGTTGATCCATACACCCACTTCTTGGAAATCTATATTGATAAATAAAAATATATTCTCTTCTAACCATTTCTTTCTAGATGTTTATGGGCCTTTCACAAAAAATTGTTCCATATATAGTAGTTGAAACTATTATCAGATGATATTTTTGGTAAAATGATTTGAGTTGAAAAATATAAGATGATATAAAAATCATATAAATAAATAAGGGTTTATTATGAAAAATACCAACATGTTTTCATGTTTTTTGCGTTTTCGTCCATTCATGTTATGTTTTTCTATAAAAGTCATCAAGTTAATTTTTTTCTTTTTGGTTTAGTGAAATTTGGACCTTGGAACCCAATTTTTTAGTTTTTAAAAACCCGATTTACTAATTATAACAGGGAACCAATGTCCAAATAACTAAACCAAAAAGTAAAAATTAACTTGAATACTTTTATGGAAAAAAATAAAATGGAGGGACGAAAACGTAAAAAGTATGAAAACATGTTTTTTTTTCATAATAAACCCAATAAATAAACCAAATTACAATCATAGTTAACTAATATCAATTAGATTATTTTATTTTTCATAAGGTAAATGTATTTCTAAAAGCTACTTATAAATAACTTATGGTTTTAATTAGCTACTAGTAAAAATTTCATTCAAACACAATTTTTAGATAGATACATAGTTGTTAAATAGCGGTTAAGATCCTAGTCAAACAATCGTCACACGATCCTATGATAAGGTAAAAATATTTATATAAGCCTCTTAACTTGTAAACTCAGCTTCCAACTCAGTTTAAAATGTCAACTCATCAAAGTTAACAGGTTAACCTGAATAGAAGGTAACAAATTACATTTATTGCTAAAAAACTAAAAGTTATTATTATTAATGAACAAAATTAAATAATGTTATTATTAAAGATAAAAATAACAAAAGTTGTTACTATATTCAACAAATTAGCTCTTTTAAAAAAGATATTTACTGCTTAAAAAGTACTGCTAACTGAGATTTATGTAAAGCTCGAGTCTTGAAATTTGCATTAATTTGGTGCTAAAGTGAGTCTCAGTTAAAAACTTTATCATGAGGATTACTTTTGGAATTGAAGTAGCTAGCTTAAAACTTCCATTGAATTCCCCTTTGCAAAGAATCAAGACATCATGAGATTCTTCCAAGAATTATCATAAAACAAAGAAGATTGATGAGAATAAACCACATAAGCTCGCAACAAATCTAAAATATATACATATATTTAAAAAAAAATATATTCTGTTTAATGCAACAAATCTATAATATATATGTATATTTTAAAACAAAATACACGTATATTTAATACAAAGCGTAAAGGAAATCGAGCTGCTAAATATCATCCTGTAAGTATTTGTCTTCATCGTCCTCGACCTCGTCTTCGGTCCTAGATGAACCAGCCGGAAAGTTATGAATTTTTATATATATTTGATCTTCTTAATGCATCATATATTATCATCAATTTTTTGATAATCGCGAAATTGTGTCGACTTCACTTTGTGTATATACTTTTTTCTTTTGTGGTTGGGAGCTAAAGAAGCAACACCCGCGTCCACGATTATGTTCTCGCCATTTGTCCAAGACTTTTAGTAATATTTGTTTGTCCGTCATGAGATCGATTTAAACTCCCGGCTACTCTTCCTAGTTAAGTATATATTGATGATGGTATAATGCTATATATAAACACATAAAACGGCATATAAAATTTGAATCCGAAGTCACAAATTAACCACTGCATGAAACACCTGCAACTTAAGTTCAAGTACATTTTGTGGATCGAGTTCCTTAAGTTATAAAATGAACATTTAAATAATTTATAATTTATCAAAACTTAAATTATTAATATCAAATTAAAACAATTAATGGGTGAAATGTAATTAATTAAATTGCAGTTGGAAATCTATTTATATAAATAAATTACACTTGACACTTAATTATACCGGCCATCAGTTGGTGTAAATTTATTTTGACACATGTTAAAAATTAATTAAATTATTTTAGATCATCTGTCTGTTTTATACAATTTTTGTTGCAGAGTTATCAAAAATCCATTTTATGGTTAATATTAATAATCCAAACCGTTTTATAAGTTTATAGGGATTCTTTGTCATATCAGTTGCAAAATTGAGTTCCCCATAAAAGTTTTTATCCTAATTTGTTCATCCCATGGTTAAAATATACATCGTTTTGTATATTTTGTTCATATAATTTGATATAAGTTTTTTTATATATGTCACAGATTTTAATTAATAAAATCAATTCGTATAGGACACGGGTCGCAAAACTAGTTTTATACCAAAAAAGTTGTTAGCTTGATTTTTTCACAATAAGAAGAAAATATATATGTTAATAGCTTTTATTTTTTTTAATATGAAAAAGTATGAAGAAATTAAACATTTAAGAATGCACATGATTACAATGAATGCTGTCATTAAAAAAACATTACAGTAAGAAATAGATATATGTGTGCGAAAATTGCGGAGGCAACAGGTGCAATCGTGCTTGTAGTAAATACTGAACATGCTAAACCTTAAATGAACTTTAACCAATTCTGCATATGAATCCTTTTTTAAACCACATATATATTGATATAACATTGCATGAGAGTATCACATCAGGGCCGTCTCTAAGATTTTGAAGGCTCTATGCAACAACTATAAAAGAGGCCCTATAAACTAAACTGAAATGTATTTATAAATTTCACTAATACGATAAAGATTATTATAAACATCTAAAAAAAATTAAAACGACTAAAATTTTTGTACATGTGATTTGTTTGTGGAATCGTCCCATCTTCCTAGCATTATGAAGCAAAATTATTGAATATATCTAAACATAGTGTAAATAACATTCAAACTCGGATTCTTTATGTGAATTAGACTAAGCACAAATCATCCATTTTTGTAGAATGGTCGAAACTCGCATCTTTAATTATGAATATATCTATGATTCCTGTTACATTTATATTGAACTCATAAAGCTTTACTAAACTTATAAGAAATGCTTAACTAACAACCTCTAGACTCTATTCAAAGTCTTAATACATAAAGAATATACATATTCTCCCAAGATGAAATCAGTTCTATCTCCCAAGTCCCAAATCCACTTAAGAAAAGCTTTCAAAGCAATAAAAGTCAATAAACAGAGTCAATCAAACACATTTTCCCCCCAAATAGAATTGACTTTGTAGCTCTAAAATTTGATTCCAAACTTGCCTTAACTTAAAATTCCATTAATAACAAGAAGGGTTCACAAATCTAATAAGTCAAACAGCTCAAATCAATCAATCAACATACAATACAATCATAGAAAACCCTAAGTTAGATCAAACACCCAAAGAAAAAAATGAAGTAGATCGAAGCATAATTAAGACAAAACGTACCAATAATAGCACAAACTAAGCTAGATTCAAGAAAGAATCCAGGAATTCCATTAAACCTCACAATTGATTTCAAAACAAAAGGTTTATTCCATACTTGGAAAGTCAAAAGCTGAAAAAAGAAATAAAAAAACGCACCTATCAACCCAGAATATCCATGATTTTCAAAGCACCCCACCATCCCAAGAAGGGGAGAATAAAGAGTCTGCGAGTGCAAAGGCAGGAAAAAGAGTTTACCGAAAATAACAAGCAGAAGAAAACGAAAGAATGTAGTAAAAGATTACGAATTTTAAAGTGGAGATCATTGGCAGAATAAAGAGTATAGAACTTACCATGGCCGATGCGATACCCTGTTGGGACTGGCAGTCTGCGATACGAGGAGCCGAGTAGGCGAGGAGCTGGGGTTGCGTTACTGTGTTCCACGTCATTGCGTTAATCGATAATCATGGCCTCGTGGAACTCAATTGACGGACGGACGGACGGTGGCCGAGGAGTCTGGGAATTGGGAAAAAGCGGCGACGTCACGTACTGAAGGCGTTAAATCGCCCAAAATACGTCAATACTTCCGGTGGACATTTGAGTCTCGACAGTGGACTTGGGCTTGGCTTTGTGAAACATCAAACATACCTTTTTTTGAGGCCCTATAAATTTATGGGCCCTGGGCAGAGGCCCATCTTGCCCTCCCCAATAACCGGGCCTGTATCACATCTTTCACTAATTACTCGTGAGTACGGCGGGTCAAATTAAATATATCGTACGTTTTTTGCTTTTGCTTTTTATAAACATGTATAAACTAATATTACAGATTTATATGTGTAAAAATTGTGAATTTATATCACTTCATGCTTTATAAATTTATAAAAAAAACATGTGTTTGAACAGAAGTGTTTATACATTAACATCAATTTCTTCTATTTATTTATTATTACATGCTACTAATTTATGGAGTCAAAAGACATAAATTATAACTTTTTATTCATCTATTTTTATATTTTTATTTATATATGTTTATGGAAAATAATAACATATTCATTTTGATCTGAGTGGCATATATATATATATATATATATATATATATATATATATATATATATATATATATATATATATATATATATATATATATATATATATATATATATATATATATATATATATACATGCTACTATTTAATTAGACTTTATTAGAATTTTTGTGAAGCAAAAGTTTATAAGAACTCTATACATAGCCAATGTCTTTCTTGTTCTTAATTACCAGCTTAAATTCGCTTCTCACTAGCTAGATATTGTAATGGGTTTTTTCCCTCTAACAGGGCCGGCCCAAGGGGGGGGCGAACTGGGCCTCGGCCCAAGGCAACATCTTGCAAGGGGCATCAAAATTTTGGGCCTTGTAACCCATTACTAGGTTAAATTTTATGTACCAGAGCATTTGTAAGTGGGGCAATGTTTTCGTCGTTCAACTGCTCAAGGGTGAAGCAAACGCAAGCAATCCAAAAGACGAAGAAGATGGAAAGGCTTTACTCGGAAATCGTTTCACCTGTTCGAGAATCGAACATTTCCGTCAATCGATGAACGAAGATGGAAGGGCGTTGGCCATTGGCATGTCTGTCCCTCAACAAAGCCACCGCCATCCGACCAGCATCCTCAATATAGCTACCATTGCTTCTGCCTTCTGGTTGCCGATCACCACCACTGCACCGCACCATCTACAGATCTACTTCGTTCATCGCCTACCATCGTTTCTGGTTATCGATCAATCGCCTACCATCGCTTCTTGAACTAATCGATTAGGTCGATCCTGTCCACAGTCCACCCATTTCTGTTGCCGATCACCACCGTTGTTGTCTTGTTGAACAAATCGATCGTTTCTTACTTCTTAGCAACACCAAATTGAGGTAACTTTCATACCTAATTGAAATCGATCTCTCACAGTCCACTTGTTTCTTGATGCTATATCTTGGATTTTGGGTTTTTCTCTTGTTATGTTTTGAATATCTACACATTAAAATAGTTTTCGTAGTTCTTGATACTATATCTTGAAACTTTGTTGCCATTCTTAAACACTATTTTCTGGCATTATAGCATTCAAGTTTGAAGATTTTAGATTCTAAACTTACTAGGCTAGATGAGGAGCAGGCTATCAAGGGTAGTAGTTGTGTGTTATCAATTGTTCGTAATGAGTAGTGATTTTCAAATATGTTATAGTTCACCACTGTTTTGGCTTGCTTTTAGGGATTCAACTCTTGAGATGGAATCATCATCTTAGACTGAAAAATAGAAAAAAAAAATTTTATGAATTTTTACTGAACATATTTTTAAGAATCTGTCTATTTTGAAGATTTTTGATTATATACCTACTAGGCTAGATGAGGAGCAAACATTTTACTTTTATAATAAAATTCGGCGTGAGCATGAGCCGCATAGCTTGAGTAGGTTCCAAACTCCTAAAAAATTAGTGTGTTTTTGTTTAGCTAAGGGGCATTTTTTCCGTTGGTCGCCCTGGGCATTAAAAACCTTAGGACCGGCCCTGCCCTCTAATTAAATTAAGCATGCATGGTAATTATGATCAACAATATTCTACATTTCTACATCCAAAACCAAATACTCTTTGAAATTAAGTAAACCTACACTAAATTAAATGCCTATAATATAGAAACAAGGGTTTAAGCTTTTAAATTTGACGAAAACAACTTAATCTAAATTAGACGCATACACACACACATAAATGTGCACGCGCGCGCACACACACACATGGTGAGGTTCAATGGAGAACCAATGTTTAATGGGAAGCCTCGGAGAACCACGATACATCGTAAAAAAAATTACATGATGCATCAAACGAGATGAGTTTACATCAAATGGGAGATTATGTATCACATGTAAGGATTGTATATCACACGTACGAGTCAATTATGCATCACACGAAGGGACTCCGAAGCACGCAGAGAGAGTTGTGCATAATGATCCCTGCCTGATACACAATTCCTTTTGTATGGTGTTCAATAGCTCCCGTGTGATGCACAATGCATTCTTTTGTATGGTGTATAATAGCTAGCTCCAATAAAAGAACTTATGTTGTCCGAACACCAATTTCATCTAATAAATTATATCATTATATCCTTGCAAGTAAATTATATATTTATTTTTCTTTCATTTTTTTGCGACTGTAACTAATATAACACCCGTGCGATGTATCGTAATATCTTTTAACGATTAAATTATAGATCATAATATACTTATTTGCAAACTTATTTCTATTTTATTTTTTTTGTTAAAATAGGTTTTTGTTATAATGAGATTTTGTAATATATATATATATATATATATATATATATATATATATATATATATATATATATATATATATATATATATATATATATATATATATATATATGAGGGAGGTTCATGGAAAAACCAACCAATGCATCCGAAACTTGTGAAAACCGCACTGCAAGCCACCAAACAAATGCAATAATTCCCATCGTGAATGCAAAGTGTCAAAATTCCACGCGTGATGCATCAAAAATTTTCCGCGTGATGCATCTGGAAATCTTTGCGTGATGCATCATCACCTTACTTTACTAGTGCGATCATCCGCACCGCGCGTTTTTCCATGAAATGCACTCAGATTGCTGGACGGTATGTCCAACTCCGTAGGTTTCCATAGTTTTTCGCGTGTCATAGTGGTTTCCATGAACCCATACCCCTATATATATATATATATATATATATATATATATATATATATATATATATATATATATATATATATATGTATATTATAAAAGTAAATTTGTATATCAAGAGACCTGATGGTCATAATCATAATGATATATTTGTACGAAATTTATATTAAAATTTATAAAAATTAAATGGATAAACTTTTGACTAAATATTAGTTAAAGTTAAAAAAATTATTAAATGTAAATGCATAGCCATCAAGTTGAAAATAGTTTTACCACGAACAGAAAGAGGTCTATTTCAAAAAAAATACCAACAATACATTTATAAGGAAAAAATGAATAATGTTTAAAGTATATTATTTTAGGGTTAACTACATTTTTATGCAACGACGTTTCCATAATTTATCAATTTATGCAACGAAATTGCTTTTATCACAATTTATGCAATAATGTTTGAACTTTTTATCAAAAAATGCAACAATGTTTTCTGTTTATACTAAATAATGCAATAAAATAATATTTAATACGATTTATGCAATAATGTTTGAACGTATTACACAAATATGCAACGTAATTTACCTATTTACCAGGTTATCTATCGATTTATTTTACATACTAAAAAAATCTAGACGAACACATCTACATATTAAAAAGGTCACGTCACCAAATTCAATTCCTTCATAAAATAAGGGTTATGCTGCCAAATTCATTATTTGTCACGACTAAAAACTGTAATATTTATTTTATTTCGATTAGGGATAGTAGTAGGTCGGACTGAAAATTTGTACTCTCATCTCTATTTTTAAAAATTCATTATCATCAACTGTAGTTATTTCAATAGAAATCATCGTTAGATAATTTATGATAACCGTGAAGATTAGAAATAGCAATTCAATGAGATCAATCTATGTTGTAAAACTTTACCATTTACGTTAAACAATCACCTAATTATTTCGTAAATGTTAACTGTTTATGGTTAACGATAATCAAATTCGTAAATTAAAAATTAATCATTTGTATTAAACGTTTAATCATGAATCCTCATATTTATCATCAATCATCTAACAGTAATCATGGTTCAGTATTTGTAGCTTTTAACCAAAATACGAACAAGACCCTTTTAAACCTGGGTACGAATGAGCTTTAAATAAACAAATAGAAACAAAATGTCGTATTGAAATCAGATAATTTTTCATCCAACTCATACTATGTTAACAAAGATGGCGATACAACTTTTTTTATACGTAGTTGTGTCACTTAAAATTTTAAGTGATGTACAACAAATTAATATTGTCAGATAAATAAGTAGATTAAATGTTGCATACTTTGATAACAACTCCAAACATTGTTGCATAAATCGTGTTAAAATAATTTTGTTGCATAAGTCGCTAAAAGAGGGAAAACGTCATTACATTTTCTGATAACAAATTCAAACGTCATTGCATAAATTGTGCTAAAAATGATTTCGTTGCATAAATTGATAAAATGTGAAAACATCGTTGCATAAATATATGGTTAACCCATTATTTTAAAGTTAAAAAGGTTTTATGCGTAAATTTTTAACAAATAATAGATATTATTTGAAATAAAGGGTATTATGTGTAAGTTTATAAGTACCATAAAGACACCAATGGTTCATGCGGGTATATTTTAAAAAGCACAATTTATTTTTATGCATAAAAACTTAAATTTTTTATATCGGAATATAGATAACAAGTCACAACTGTATATTTATATTTAAAGAAACTTTATGTATGAGAAAAACAAAACGAGTCTATATATAATTGATATTCAGTGTAAAGTTAAAGAGTACGTTTTATGTGTAAATTGTAAGCATCTAATAGATGTTAGTTTATGGAGACGAAGTATAGGTGTAAATATTTAACTTAATTGGGATGGTGTTTTTATTATTTTATTCTCTCTATTGCAATAAATGCTTGTACATTAATTCGGTAATAAAACAAATACATAAGTTACACGGTCTACTACAATAATCAAACCCAGGATACACATGCAAACACATATCATATATATATGAAACAAAACTACTGGAAGTTTTAATTAAGAATAAGAGTGGATATTTATTCAAAACTATACGTGTGACACAAAAACATTAAAATTTACGCATGCACCGAAGAACTCTATTAATATATTTAATAGTTATTTGTGGAAGACCCGAAACACTAAATTGAGTACTGATTCAACTCAAGTTTTTCTTAACTAGTTTCTTAATAAGAACGTAGCTAGCTAATCTTCTTTGAATTGATCCATCCAACTATTCAAGTATGTGGTCGATTTTTATTTACAGGTGCCCTTAATTAATCCCAAACACGATATTAACTTCCAACGTTCCGGACATAAACCTAATTAAATGTATGATACCATACGTACATACACCAATTATCACCAAATGCTCATGAACCAACCGGCCTGTAAGCATCTTGGCACAGAAACTTTGACTCTGGGTCTCACTAAGGCCAGAGAAAGAGAGAGAAAGACAGTCATGATTAAGGCCTCCATTGGTGAACTGTCTTTACTTGGTTTGTAGCAAAATAATTTCTTAATTATCGGTGTGTATATATATATTTATAACCATCCAAATGTGGAATTGATTTCTCTTGTGGTTGGGAGGTTATTGACTGCAATTTGGATTTATTTTATATGTAAATTCAATGCCATTGTTGGCCTTTCTCTTGACATGTTATTGCATGGCAAGAAGCCCTTGCATCACGCTTCTAATAGCATGAGCCTTATTCACTCTACCTGCCATATAAGTTAATTAACTCTAGCGCGCACGTCACGCTTTCGATCTATTTCCGACATGCATACGTGCCATGCCTGAGCGCACCTTAATTGCATGCATATCATGTTTACTTGTATGTTTTCAATTTGAATTATCCCTTCTATTAGGCACTACTAATTAAGAATTTCACAATTTTAATTACTACTATAGTTCGTGCATGTATATATACTACTATTGCTAATGCATGCCTATGTTCTTTAATTTCCCAATTAGATAATGCAGATTGTCCATTATTATTTACAAAAGATAATGTTTGATTAAATAAAGGCAGTAAAAAAAACTAGCTTCAGCCTCATTCAATTCACAGTATCTTTTCGTTTCAGATTTTATGAAACGTTTGTTTGCGCCAAAGGGGTCCGTTTAATCAACAGGAATAAAATGTAATACTTTCGTTGCAGATTAATTATTTAATTACTTGGGTCGGTTAAGTTGGGTTTTTCCAATTTGGAAGTCATGCTGAGTTTCATCATTTTAATTGTGTTTTTTTATATATTTTTTTTTTAAATTTTGGTTGTTTCATATTATTTTAATTAGTAACGAATTGAAATCTTGACTTAGATTTTCACTAAATTGGAACTCTTAAGCAAGTTTCTAAAATAGATTTTTATCATTATAAAGAAATTGCAAAAAAGGGTATGTTGAAGAAATTGTGTAATTTTTTTTCGAACCGGCCACACTTTTATTAAACGGGTCAATTAATAAATATAATAATAATTTTTTATTTTTTAACATTTATAGTAACGTGCACTATTTATTATTTTTTTCTTAATAGCAACTTTTGTATTTTTCATATAAATAATATCAACTTTTGT
>JAANYP010001615.1:55226-70605 GCA_020465985.1 Centrapalus pauciflorus | reverse complement strand
TAAGCCCTAGGTGCCTGTTGCAATCCATACAGAGCCTTATCAAGTCAATATACTCTGTCGGGATACTTTGGATCAGTAAACCTTGGCGGTTGTTCGACATACACCAATTCCTTCACCTCGTCGTACAAGAATGCACTCTTGACGTGGAGTTGATATACCTTAAATCCTTTGAAGAACGCAAAAGCCAGAAACAAACGAATCGCCTCAAACCTCGCCACTGGTGCAAACACTTTGTTATAATCTATTCCCTCTTCCTGGTTGAACCCTTTTACCACGAGTCATGCCTTGTTACGAGTAACTATACCCCTATCATACCGTTTCCACTTAAAGACCCATTTGGTCCCTATAGAAACTTCTCCTCGCGGTAACGACACTAACTCCCATACATCAAGCTTTCTGAACTGTGACAGTTCTTCTTGCATGGCTATAACCCAAGAATTGTCTTTCAATGCCATTTGCACATTTTTTGGCTCTACTTGTGAGATAAAACACGTGTAAATGTCACGGAGTCGTTGATCATCGATAACAGAATTGTGTTATTATTAAGACTACTCCTAGTTTTCACACCGTCATTTAGATTCCCTATGATACTCTCAATTGGATGATCCTTGTTTATCCTCGATGTCTCAATCTCATCGACCTGAAGATTATCTCCCAAGTTCGATCCTATTTCACCCTACTGGAGGTATGACTTCTGACGGAGTAATTTCTACCTCATGATCCCAATCTTCGGAGGTAGAATCACTTGTCTGATTCACAGTTGTAGGTAATTCAGGTTCATTAACTGCTGGAGGCCCATCTTCAGTCGTTGTTGTCTCAGATGTTGATGGAATGCTTGATCTTGGAAAACCTTGACACTCGTCGTTGAGATTCAATGATGAGAAGTCATTTTCCACAGTACCTGCATTACCACTAAACGGTACGTTAAATGATTCAAACACAGAGTCATAATCAAATAACCATTCAGGACCAGTTTGGGGTTCATGTGAATAACTTGTTACGTCAATGTTAAACACAATCTCAATCGTACCATTTGTTTTGTTAAAAACCCTCTTGTTTGTTGAATTAGGAACATAACCTAGGAAGTATCCTTCGTCAGCCTTTTCACTAAACTTAGGTTGATGTTTTGTTTTCAGTAAATTACACGGTACCCCAAACGGTTCAAAGCCAGTTAAAATTGGTGGTCTTTTATTCAGAACATCATACCAGATTTTGTGTAGTGATCTGACATTAAGGACCTAGTTTAAAACATGACAGGCGGTATTCACTGCCTCCCCCTAAAACATGGTAGGAAGCTTTGAATCCGAGAGCATGGTCCTTGCTACCTCAATCAAAGTCCTGTTCTTGCATTCTGCCACCTCATTTTGTTGTGGCTAATAAGGTGCACTAAATTGATGCACTATGCCTTTAGTCAAGCAATATAAAGCAATTACTTCATTCTTCAATTCTATTCCGTTATCACTCCTGATACATTTTACCCTTGTCCCATAAGAGTTATCGACTTGGTCTAAGAACCCAATCAACATGCCAGCTGTTTCGTCCTTTGTACCTAAAAAGAAAACTCAAGAGATATGTGAGTAATCATCAGTAATAACTAAACAGTACCAACTACCACCTATACTTCTTTTGTTGATTGGACCGCAGAGATCCATATGCAGCATATCAAAGGTGGAAGCGATCGAGTTGTGATTCTTTGACTTGTGTGACCTCTTATGTTGTTTTCCCTTCTTGCACGAGACACACTTGTCATCAAACTAAAAACCCTTCAGTGGAACAAATTGCATCAAACCAATTTTTGTGATGTAGATCATTTTCCTTAGGTGCAAGTGTGCCATGTATCTGTGCCATAGTATAGATTCAGACTCTGAAGCTTTAGATAGTAGACCAATTGTTCCCATCGATGAGTCTGATACATTCATGTCCATCATGTACTTATCATTCTTCCTTGGGGCTCTCATCATGATCCACTCTTCAGGTATTTTGAATTCTGGCTTCAGCACTAACGCTTCATTTTTAGTAAAAATAATTGAATGCTTCTTATCACAGATCTGATATACTATAATGATATTGTGATCAAGTTTATCAACATAGTAAACTTGATCAAGTGTGACTGTCCCATTAGTGACCACTCCTGTTGCATTGATATTTCCTCCCCTGTTCCCAGCGAATGATACAAATCCCTTGTTCCCTCCCTTGAAGTCTGTGAGTAGACTCCTTTTCCAGTCATGTGACGAGAGCAACCACTGTCGACGAACCATTTGTTCTTTAGACCTGTACTTAGCTCCTGCACATGAAAGAAAACAAGTTAGTTATCACGGGAACCCAAGCCATGACTGACTTGGTAATATCATTCTCATCCACATACATGAACTCCATTAAATACCCATCTCTCCTTTCAGGTGACTTGGGTTTTTGATTGAGAACTTGTTGTGGTGCTGAGTGATTAAAATTCACTCTTGGCCTTTGGGCTAGCGTTTGCTGTTGAGCCCTAGAATGATTTCTATTATAATACATTTCATTCTGATATCCCTAGGCTCTACCTAGTGTCTGTTGTCTTTGAGAAGTATGAGACCTAACTGGAGTGTATTTCCTTCTAGGTGTTGTACTCCTATAATCTAGTTGTGGTCCTGACCTCGACTGACTAGGAACTCTATTCGGAGAATTAGTCCTGATCACTTCGTTTTGTTTTACCGACACCGGAATTTGTTTAGCAGTTACCCTAGGTGTTGCATTCAAATTCTTCTCAGTATGTTGAGAACTACTTGAGCTAGCAATACTAGGTACTGGTCTTACGACTGGTTGATCTTGCTTCCCTACAGTAGGTCTAGACTCTAGTTTAGAAGGTGTAGACTCTACTTTCTTATAAGGACAGCTACAGGCAACATGTCCCTTCTCATGACATCTAAAGCATGACATCTTATCAATTGGCTTCTTATAAGTACCCTTTGATTTAGGTGTCTCACTAGTGTCATAAACTTTCGATTCAACTACAGTGATCACTTCCTCTTGCTGATTATCAATTACAGGTTTAGCTTCTCCTAGTATAGTGTCACTAGTAGACTGCACAAACTTGACTTTCTTAATCTTAGAGGTTATGGTAGACACCTTAGTTGAGTTATCCTTTTCAAGTTAAGTTAAAGTTGCTACTTCTGATTCAACCGGTTCAGTGGTTTTATCCTGAGGTTGAGGCACGTAGTTGTTGTTGAACGGTGGAGGACTCTCCTGATAACCTAGGCCTACTGACTTCTTTGACTGCCTTTGAGCTTCTAAGATCTTTCCTAGGTTTAGAGATGAGTTCCTAAACTTTTCAAGCTTGCTATTAGCCTCAGCAACGTTAACGCTAGATTCTGCTAGCTCTACTTCTTTAAGAGTGACGTCTTTGGTTAAAGATTCAACATGCTCGTACATGAGTTCTATCCTGACACATTGTTCACTTAACTAGTCTTTTAGAACTATCACGTCCTGAGCATCTGCTTTCATCTTATTTGTTAAGTCCTCCTTAATGTCTAGAAGACTAGCATAATCAGATTTTTATTTATTGGACCTGAGTTGTTAAGGTGTTATGTGTTTCTAGAACTAGATTTAATCTATCATTTAAAGTTGCACTTAAAACACATAAATCATGGAATGTAGAAAATTTTAGAGATACCTTTTTGCGGTCCGACTCCACATTAGCCATTTGAGCTGCAAACTGTAGAATGGTTTGCTCCTCTTACTTTTCCACCAACAAAGGACTTGATTCTGTCCGCTGGGTGTCCTCTGCTTCTTCACAAGCTCAATCCCCCCCTCCCGGTCTCAGTTACCTCAGCCATAAAGGCTCTGGCCTTCGACTCCGGATGAGTGCTCCAATCTTACGTTCAATCAAGCTGTCTGTTGGATGACACATTAGTTAACACTCAAGCGATGGCTGCTTGATTTCCAGAACCACTAGAGTGATATCTCCCTTGGTTCTGATTCTAATAATTTTCCACATTTGGCCTTTGACACTCTCTGACAAAGTGTCGCAATCCTTGACAATTATAGCACTTTACTTTTGACTTGTCAAACCCAACCTTGTTGTTGCTAACGCTCAGATTTCTTCCTGTCCTCTTCATAAACCTCTTGACCCTTTGAGTCACCATGGTTAGTTGCCATTGTAGGACCATCTCTTCCAAGTCTTCAGGATCTACCTGATCGTAGTCTTCTTCCCACAGAGCTGGATCATTTATTTTTCCTTCAACGCAATTGTCGTACGCTGCGACAGACAAAGCTAGAAGATTTAGATGATCTTCAGCTGATTTTGCGCTCATCGGCATATTTGAATAGCGTTAAGAAGTAGACGCTGAGTGATGTGGTTTTTATTCTGGTTTGGAAAACCCTAAGAATGCCCTATTACTAGAATCCTCTGACTCAACTGGAATAGGCTCTTCTCCCGAGAAAAATGTTGCTGCCCCCGACTTCAGTTCACTGGCGGTTGACGCTTTTGATTTCCCAAAATACATCTCTGGATCTTGAACCTGATCAAATTCCTGTTCCTTTTTTTGTAACTTGAAGTTGTATGCCCTCAGCATTCCAATAACCCCTTCAAGAGTAAGAGTCTCAAACTTCTCTTCATCATGCTTTATTAGCGCCGTGTACATCTCCAACTTAGCCGGTAAATCATCCAGAAGTTTTTCTATCTTCTCAGTCTCTAGATATTCAACATTGTGATTTTAAAGTTCTGTTAGCAAATGATTGCATCTAGTAATCGTCTCATCTAGCGTCTCATTATTCAGTGCTTTGAAGATGGCAAATTGCTGCTTCAGCATTTCTGTTCTTCCCTTGCGTACCCTAGGATTTCCCTCCAATATCTTCTCTAGAGCATTCCAAAGCTCTTTATAAGTCCTATGATTCCTCAATGTGTGGAGGATTTCCTAAGGTAATGCCATTCTGATAATTGAAAAAGCTCGGTTCTCGGCCTCATAAATTTTCTTGTCGTCATCTTTCATGTTCTGATACGTCAAGACTCTTTGTCGGCCTTCAAGCTCTTGTGTAGGAGGAACAAATCCCTCATCAATGCATATCCACATACGCATGTCATTGAATCTTGCAAAGTCAGCAAACCTATCCTTCCATCAGTAGTAATCTTCCAGTTTCATCAGCTTAGGTGGAGAATTTGCTTTGCCAACCTCATGGTCCATTTCCAGGAATCTTTGCAAACTCGACATTCTTTCAAAAACTTTTTGTTTTCGGACTTAAACAATTTAACTTAAAAATTAATTTAAAATAAATCCTTCAAACTTATGCAAGTTCGAATTAATTTAAATTTAAATTCATTTTGTAAATTAAATTCGAATTGTATTAAGTTCGAATGAATGTAAGTTCGAGAAACCCTAGAATCTCTAACAAGTTCGAACCTTAGTTAAGTTCGAGAAAAACCCTAATTTTCTAACAAGTTCGAATCTGACAAGTTCGATTCTGACAACTTCGAAATCCTGTTAAATTTGAATGAAGCCCTAAAACAAATTCGAGTGGAGCGTACTCTCACAAGTTCAAAGAACCTTAATACCCCCCTTAAGATCGAGCACCGCAAGTTCGAGAAACGGCCAAAAATTTGATTTTTGTCAAGATTTCAGATTAAACCAATGTTGTTAAGATTAAAAACACTGATTTCGAACGAAAAAGTGAACTAATGTGAATTTTTCCCCGTTACCTTGCTTGTAGAACTCAGAAAAACTTCGAAAATACGTGAAAAATCCGGTAAAATCGTCAAGAAACCAAGAATGTTTGTTGTAACACGAAGAACGTGATGAACACTCGAATGGCTCCGATACCACTTGTAAGGTCACCTATAGCACGGATCTGATCTTGACGCGACACCTTCCAACGAGTGCGAAATCCTCGTTAGCGGTTTAACGGATCGATCACACACGGAAACCGGAGACAAACACAATGATAGTCGATATGGCGAACGACCCAACACGTGTATCTCTTCGAAAGACTCTCTGAAATCACTCAAGTTCGTATGAGCACTAATACGAGCTCTGATCACTAATTTTTGCAAAAGTCCCTTAATCGAACGGATTAACACATAATTATATCAGTTAACTTCGAACTTGACTGATCAAGTTCATTTAGGCCTAAGCCCACGAACTTGTCCAATGACCTTCGAACTTAGTTTCACTAAGTTCGAATCCCAGCTTTTGAACTTTTTCTGGAACTTATCTTTGAACTTATCATGCAAATGTAAACATCATACACAACCATGATCAAACATATATAAGTTGTATTTGCAAAGCCTGATCTATTATAAAAGACTATCTATTACACACCTAGACTGCTATCGTCACACAGGTTGTACCAACAGCCAATCCAAGTTTAGAAAAGTCAAAGTCTAAAGTGAAATCATGAGATAACTCAGGTGCCGGAGTAACCCGTTTGAAAAAGCAAAAGTCAACAACGCAAATTAATTCAATAAAATTGTGAGCTATCGATATTCAGTTTTACATGTTTGATTCTGGTTGAGACATATTGTAGTTCATAGTTTATTTCACATTCATTTATGCTCAGCTGGATTGTGACCTGTGCTCAACATGGTTCCGTGATGCCCTGTGGATCATGATAGCTATTTAATATATCATCCTGCACACAATATAGTTACCGTTCATTTCAGCTATTATTACAAGTTGATATTGCTATCACGACTTTGCTTATTATGCTTTTCATAATTGCTCGTATCTTTGATCTATTGTTTTCAGCTTAGCATATTTGGCATTGTTGGTCTATTCTTCTAGACCTTGCTATGTCACCAGTTCTATTGAACTTGGTATTGATTACTCTGATGCTCCCCCCTCAACAGTATAGCTCGCCCCAAAAAGCTCAGGTTTATGCTCTCACGACTGAACTGCGATTTTGCAAACGATGTTGAAAATCCCAAAAAGCTCGTGTACTATTTGATTTCGGTGCTAGTCGTTCATTCATATCTACAACTTTTACTTGAAGACTGTTTAAATCTCCATCAAAGCTTTCCGTAGTACTTGATATAGAGACGACCAGTCGCAATTATGTTATGGCTGATTCCGTGTACCGAAATTGCACTTTACTTGTCAATAACGTAGTGTTCAACCTCGATCTCCTTCCGATACCCTTAAAAGAGTAAGACGTTATTGTCGGCATGGACTGACTAATGAATAATGAAGCTACGATCGTCTGCAACCGCCGAATCATCATAATCAAGATGGCCGAGTGTTGGAAATCAAAGGCGACAAACGAAAAGGTGTTTCATTGCTTCATTTCTTTTAAGATAACGCGTAATACTTGTCTAAGGGTCACGTATCGTATCTATGTTTTGTCTCGTCTGAGCAGTCGCTGAATTCAACAAGAAATCCATTTCTGATATTCCGATCGTCTGTGAGTTCAAAGAGATGTTTCCCGACAATATTTCTGGAGTGCCACCACAACGTCAAGTTGAATTCGGCATTGACTTAGTTCCTGGTGCGACTCCAATCGCCAAAGCTCCTTACAGACTTGCGCCTGCAGAAACGCAGGAAATGTCAAAGCAACTCCAAGATCTGTTGGAAAAAGGTTTTATCAGACCTAGTTTATCTCTATGGGGTGCACTTGTCTTATTCATTAAGAAGAAAGACAGAACTCTTCGTATGTGCATCGACTATCGTGAGTTGAACAAAGTCACCATCAAGAATAAGTATCCTCTGCCCAAAATCGACAATCTATTTGATCAGCTACAAGGAGCAAGTTACTTCTCCAAAATTGATCTTTGTTCTGGGAATCATGATAAAAGTCAAAGAAGATGATATCTCAAAGACAGCTTTCCGAACGAGATATGGTCATTACAAATTTGTCGTAATGCCTTTCGGTCTAACAAATGCACCAGCGGCGTTCATAGATCTCATGAATCGCATGTGTAGACCTATGCTGGATAAGTTAGTTATCATGTTCATTGACGATATTCTGATTTACTCCAAAACGGAGGCTGATCATGCTGTTCATCTACGTGAATTGCTAGAGCTATTGAGAAAACAAAGGCTCTACGCAAAATTCTCAAAGTGCGAAATCTGGCTCGGACAGGTATAACCTTATATTGTATCAAGCTATTACTTAAGCATTCGTTGTCTCAATAAAAACTTGAAATTTTACTTTGTGATCTTTATAGATTCAATTCCTTGGCCATGTCATATCCGGCGAAGGTATTTCAGTTGATCCGTCCAAAGTCGAGGCTGTTCAGAAGTGGAAAACACCTTGCAATGCCTCAGAAATTAGAAGTTTCTTTGGATTGGCTGGTTACTACTAGTGATTCATAAAGGAGTTCTCGAAGATTGTTGTGCCACTCACTATGTTAACTCGAAAGAATACTTCTTTCATACGGTCTGATAAACAGCAAAAGGCATTTGAAACTCTAAAGCAAAATCTTATTCAAGCGCCAATTCTAGCCTTACCAGAAGGCAATGAGGACTTCGTTGTTTATAGCGATGCATCTGGTACAGGTTTATGTTGTGTCCTCATGCGAAGGGGAAAAGTTATTGCCTGTGCTTCAAGGCAATTGAAAGATTACGAGAAAAGTACACCAACTCATCATCTTGAGTTGGCTGCCGTTACCTTTGCACTAAAAATCTGGCGTCATTATCTCTATTGTACTAGGTGTCAGCTTTGTACTGACCATAAAAGCCTCAAACACCTCTTTACTCAAAAGGATCTGAACACGATACAACGACGGTCCTTTGAGCTCATCAAGGACTATGATAGCGAGACCCTAAATGATCCCGGCAAAGCCAATGTGGTCGCGTATGCTTTGAGTAGGAAAATCCATCAAGAAAAGTGTTGCTATGCCCCGACTCTTGTTGTGTTCTCTTCTAATCTTATTGAAGATATCAAATCTGCTCAAGCTGAAACACTGAAAGAAGGAAATCTCGGTTCTGAAAATCTTAAAGGCCAACTTCAGTTTCTATCTATGAATCATTTGGGACTTCAATGTCTCAAAGGAAGCCGAATCTGGATTCCTAAGTATGGTTCTATTTGGAACACTCTTCTATCCGAAGCCCATAAGTCCAAGTTATCTATACATCCTGGCAGCTCAAAGATGTACTTCGATCTTAAAGCTGATTATTGGTGGCAAGGAATGAAAAACGACATCAGTCAATTTGTTGAAAGTTGCAGTGTTTGTCAAATGGTTAAGGCAGACACTAGAAACCCTTTTGGACTATGCGACCCCTACCAGTTCTGAGTGGAAGTGGGAGCATATAACCATGGATTTTTTTTACAAAGTTGCCTAAAACCAAGAGACAGCACGACTCCATCTTGGTGGTCGTGGATCATTTAACAAAATCAGCTCACTTCATAACAATGAAATAGACGTATACTCTTGAGATACTGGCACAAATGTACATCACTGAAGTTATTTCTCGTCATGGTGTGCCGAAGTCTATCGTCTCTGACTGTCATAGTAGTTTCACTTCAAAATTCTGGAAAGCACTACAAGACGGGATGGGTACTCGAGCCTCTATGAGTACTGCTTATCACCCTAATGCAGATGGCCAAAGTGAATGCATTATCCTAACATTCGAAGATACGCTCCATGCCTGCATTCTTGATTGGTGATAATTGGGATGACCATTTGCCCTTGGTCGAATTCTCATATAACAACATTATCATTCCACTATCACGATGGCTCCTTTTGAAGCTCTATACGGAAGAAAGTACATGTTAGGCACAAAAAGGCCTCAGTCAAACCTGTTCTACATCTGAGGGGGAGATTTTATAATCAAACCTGTTGATGCATTTGAAGGTTGAATTTAAGGCCTGTTATATGCCTTATTGAAACCTGAAAATGATTTGCAATATCAGTCTAAAGCTGTTCTATATGTTGCATGTGTTGCAACTAAGACAGTTTGTCCAAGCTGCTCTGTCTGCTGAACAGGCTGGACATAAACTGTCTACGCTGCTCTACACTGTTGAGCAGCTCGGGCATTTTTAAAGTGTTCTGTTCTTTGTGAACAGAACCTGTTCTTTGTGAACAGGCTAAACACTTTATGGAATTTGTTTCCAAGTCATCATGTATTGTTTTTGACTACAAGATCATTTTACAAAGTCGAAGACAAAGTGGAAAACAGAACTGCTCAGCCTGCCCACGCTGTTCTGTAACATGAAGACAAAAGGATATTTGAAAAAGGGTGACAGACCTTTTCTTATATCAAAATAGGCCTTTACAGGGAAGAAAAACGCAAAGTTGACATTCCTAAATTAGTTAAAGGCAATGCAACAGTAGACAAAGTAAAAAGACAAAAGTTCTGCACATGTGAAGACAAGTCTGCTTTTCAGAAAAGTGCAGAAAAGGTTATGTTGTCTTTTCAACAAGACTTTTCCTTTTCATTCTGTCCAATGAAGATGTTTCTCTGAGATTCTCTAAGTGAGTATAAAAGGAAGCTTCTAAGGTCAGAAAGATATGTGAAGAAAGCTAAGTGCTTAAACCAAGAGTGAACGTGCAAGTGTGATCTTCATGCTTGCAAGTCTTCTGTAAACCAGCATCTGTGTGTCTAAGCTGTTTTACCTAACCTGTTCCTTAAGTCTTGTAAACACAGTGAGTGCTTCTTAGTGAGTGTATTCATTGTATACTAGTTCGAGTCTGTCTTAGACTAGTAAGCATACTGTTGTATCTGTCATCTCAGCTTGAACTATTCCGCATTCAAGCTTGTTTGTAATTAACAAATTGTTAATAATACATACAAACATTGAGAAAAGAGTGTGTAGTTTTTAAATTGCTGTATTCACCCCCCCTCTACAGCTTATAACTATATACTTTGGGAACCTCTCGGGACCTACAACTGGTATCAGAGCAGTTTAGAGTGTGTGTCATTCTAGATCTCTCATTCTCCCAAGTTTCCATGGACAACAGTGCTGCAAATTCTTCTTACTATGACAATGGCTCTATGGGCAAGCCTCCAAAATTTAATCATCAAAACTTCTCTGGTTGGAAGTGCAGAATGATGCTCTACTTAGAGAATCTGGATGTACAACTGCCAGAGATAGTGATGGAGGGTCCCTATGTGCCAACCTCTGTTACTACTATAACTCCAGCGGTTGAAGGAGCTGCCCCTGAAATCAGGACCTTTGAGAAAGCTAAAGCTCAATGGTCTGATGAAGACAAGAGATTGGTGGCTCTAGATGCAAAGGCCAGAAACAACCTGGTCATTTCTCTCCCTGATGATGTGTTCAAGCAGGTGGAGAAAATGAAGACAGCAAAGGAGATGTGGGATACTTTGTGTACCGTCTATGATGGACCCACAATCACACTGGACAACAGGATCAACAATCTTGTTAGACAGTATGAACTCTTGTTTGCTAAACCAAAGGAGACTCTCACTGAAACCTACACCAGGTTCACTGCTCTAGTGAATGATCTCAAAGCTGTTGGGATCACCAAGGACAGTCTTACCCTGGTGAACAAATTTCTGGACATTTTACCTGAAGAGTGGAACTACTTCTCAACAATTCTAAGGAACTCAGGTACTATCAGAAGTATGGATCTAGTCAATCTGTATGGATCCTTACTGAATGATGAACAGTCAAGGCAACAAAAGAGAAATGCCTTGGAAATGTCCAGAAGAGGTGCAGCCTTTGTGGCTAGTGTGAGACAGCCTGTAATCAGGTGAGTGATGTGTTCATTCAACCTGATCAACAGGATGATGAAAAGGAGGAGGTGTCAGACGAAGAAGATGCTGCAGATCTTGCTGAACAAGATGATGAGCAAATGATAGCCATGCTTGTCAAAAGGTTCAACAAGAAAAGGTTTGGAAGAAACATGCTGCAAGGAGGTTCAAGTGCTGGCAAAAAGAAGGCATTTGACAAATCCAAAGCTGAGTGCTTCAAGTGTGGCAAAAATGGTCACTTAGCTGCTGACTGTGTGTCAAAAGCTGTTGGTCAGTCATCCAAACCCAACAAGACTAACAAGGATGATGGCTATAGGGTTAAGTACCTTATGGCAATGGCTAAGCTGAGGAAATTGGAAAACTCAGTGTCTTCCAATCGCCAAAAGGGACTTATGGCAGAGACATGTGACTGGGAGGAATCTGATTCATCATCTGATGAAGAAGATAATCAATGTCTGATGGCCAACACTGATGTCCCATCAACAAGCAGTTTCAAACAGGATATGGCTGAAGCTGAAGTCTTCAGCAGCTTAGAGAACTGGAATCCTACAATGATGTATAAGGTACAAAATTTTGTGGCTTACAGTTCTGAAGAAAAAGTTAAAATGTTTGAATATATGCTTGTTGATCTCAAAGCTGCTGTTGAGAAGCATGATGCTTTATTATCTGAAATCTCTAAGCTTAAAGCTGATCTTAAAACTAAATCCAGTAAACTGGACAGTTTCCATAAGTTGAAAACTGAGCTTGATGAATTAAAACACGTCAACTCCATTTTACTGGAAGAAAAGAGAGAAACAGATATAAAGCATGCCAAGCTTCAAAAGATAGTTGACTCTTGGTGCCAATCTGCACAAAAAGTCAGCCATTGTATAAGTCAACAGATTCCTGCACAAATCCAAGCCTATCTTTGAGGGGATCTTGACACAGCAGCTTCAATTGTTGAGATAAGTAATTTGAAAGAAGATTTATCCACTCTTGGTGAACTTCCAAATACATTCATTCAAAATGTGAATGGTAAACTAATCTCAACAAACAGGTTTGTCAGGTCTCAAAATACTGACAGCTTGTGTGAACTCAGCTCAAAAGCTGATGTTGGAGTTTGTTCTCCAAAACAGCCTGCTAAGTGCTTTGCTAGCTCACACAAGCAAAAGAAAGGAAAACATGTTCAAACTGAAGCTGTGGATGCTAAACCTGTTGACAAAACAGGTTCTGAGTCCAAAGCTGTTGGTAAAAAGCATGTTAATCTTTTTGATGCTAAACACTTTGAAAATAAGTTTTCAAAAAGTAAGCAGCCTGTTTTCAACAAGGGTAAGTCTCATGTTGAAAACAAAACTGCTGTGATTTCAAATAAGTTTTCAAATCATAGTGGTAAATTGGTTTTAAATGAAAATAATTTTTTCAAAACCAAACACAGTGAGTATGCTGATAGGCAGCATAAATCACAATCCAGTAGGGGCAAAGGCAAAGCCATTGCTCAAACTGAGACAAATGGGAATAAGTTTCCCAAACCTGTGGAAGCTCAAAAGCCAATCAAGCTTCCTGTCTTTGACATCTGTCCTCCCAAAAAGAGGAAAGAAGAGACAGTCAAAGCTGTGGCTATTGAACTCTCCACACAAGCTGTTGATTCAACAAAGAATGCTAAACCTGCTGAAAGAATCAACAAAAACAGCTCAGAATGTGTTTCTGAAGGATCTTCTTCCAAAAATACTAAAAAGAAAAAATGTTACAAATGTGGGAAGAAGACACATCTGGCCAAGGACTGTCCTGAATCTGAGGACATGAGGCCTGTTGACTCTGCTGTTTCCTTCACAGCTGTCACAAGCAGTGGTGGAAATGTCACAGTCACTGAGGATGGTATACAAGCTGATACCATTCGGATAGGGAATATTAGTGTGGACATTCCAAATCCATCAACAAATGTTGATGAAGTAGGAGAACTCATCTCTGTGATGAGTTCCCCTAAAAATGACTAATAATTCTCTTATCACTCTGCAGGAAAAACAACCTTCCCAGGTTTGGTACTTGGACAGTGGCTGCTCAGGGCACATGACAGGTTGTAAAGAATTGCTGAGTGAACTCAGGCCTGAAAAAGGGCCAAAAGTCACCTTTGGTGACAATGTGCAGGGATCCACTGAGGGATATGGAACTCTTAAAGCTGGTGCTGCAGTGTTCAAAAGGGTAGCCTATGTGGTTGGGCTAAAACATAACCTTGTTAGCATAAGCCAACTGTGTGATGCTGGCTACAAGGTTAACTTTGATGAGCACCTGGGTTACATATTGGATTCCCAAGGCAAAGTTGTGCTGTGTGCTCAACGAAAGAAAGGTGTATATGTTGTGGATATGCATTCTGCTGACCCCACAACTGAAACCTGTTTTCTCACAAGAAAAAATGCTGATCTAAACTGGTTATGGCACAGAAGACTGTCACATCTGAACTTCAAGAACATCAACAAACTCTGTAAGAAAGAGTTGGTGACAGGTTTGCCTTCTATGACTTTTGCCAAAGATAGATTATGCACAGCTTGTGAGAAAGGCAAGCAGAGAAAAACATCTTTTAAATCCAAACGCAATTTCTCTATTGATACTCCACTCTTCTTAATCCATATGGACTTGTTTGGACCTGTTAATGTCCCAAGTCTAGGAGGAAGAAGATACACTCTAGTAATGGTTTATGAGTTCTCCAGGTACACATGGATTATCTTCTTGAAGAGCAAAGGAGAGGCTGCTAGAGAAATTATTGGATTTGTGAAAAAGATGGAAATGTTGAACTCTGCCCAAGTAAAGCAGCTTAGAAGTGATCATGGTACTGAATTCAGAAACAGTACTCTGGAAGACTTCTGTGAAGAGAAAGGAATTACTCAAAACTTTTCAGCTGTAAGAACTCCACAACAAAATGGAGTTGCTGAAAGGAGAAACATAACTCTCATTGAAGCTGCTAGAACCATGCTGTGTGCATCAGGTTTACCTTCATCATTTTGGGCTGAAGCTGTTAACACTGCCTGCTTCACCCAAAACAGATCCTTAGTGGTGAAAAGGTTCAACAAGACTCCCTATGAGCTGCTCAAAGGGAGAAAGCCAAATGTCAGTTATTTCCATGTGTTTGGATGTCCCTGTTTCATTCTGAATCAAAGGGACCAGCTGTCGAAATTTGAACCTAAAGCTGATGAAGGTGTGTTTGTTGGCTACTCTACTATCTCCAAAGCCTACAGAGTATACAACAACAAAAGAAAGGTGATAGATGAATCTATCAATGTCACCTTTGAAGAGTCCAAGAATGCCTCCACCAAAGCTGTTCCTGAATTAGTTTCAGGAGACCTTAACTTTGATGATCTGATGCATTCAATCAATGAAGAGGATTCAAAAGCTTCACTACACCCCAGTGTGGAACCGGTAATCATGATGGACAGGATGATGAATGTATGTCAATACACCCTGTGGTGAATAATGTACTGACTTAATTACAACGGCATGTCCAGAACCTATCAATGCCTGATTTTCCCAGTCCTTCCCCTGCTGATAGGTCAACAGTGGTCAGACATGTTCAACATTGCTCAAGACACCAGTGTGTCTGAAAATCTTGAGAGCTGTTCAACAGGACCCGCTGAAGATGTTAACAACTCAGGTGAATCATCATTGAAAAATGATCCTAAGTGGATCAGGTGTCACCCCAATGATCAAATAATTGGTGACACCAACAAAGGGATACAAACACGGTGGGACAGCTTAGGGAACTTTTGTATGTTCTCTAGTTTTGTTTC
>JAANYP010001615.1:0-52851 GCA_020465985.1 Centrapalus pauciflorus | reverse complement strand
TTGCTAACAGACCTAAATCCCTTCTCCCAGTATTGTTGGTTGAGGATGTCGTCAAACACTCATCCATCACCCACTATGCTGACCAGCAAACCCACCAACTACATTTGCAACCTCACTACCCCAAAAACTATGTGGTGAAAGGTTACGAACCAATGTGGAGTTTTCTGAAGTTTCTCCTTGAAACTACGCAATGACTTCATCTCCTGGGTCCTGTACCAGAATGGTTATGAGTTCCTTGTATACCTGTGTCCTACCTTCCAGATCCAAGTCATTAAGGGCTCAATACGCAAATGGTGGGACTCAGACCATTGATATCACACTGATCTTCTCAGGGAGGTGCTTCTATACCACGACTGCTCGGCTTCTTACGATGAGACCCAAGCTGAAAAGGATCAAATGGGCAATCTGCTGGTGTGACGCTTCTGTGTGGGGCAGAACCCAAAGTTGGAGCAACACTGTTCAGGAGGACCCGCTCTCCCTAACGAACAAACAGCTTCTTATTCGCCCTCTTTGGTTATGTTATTCAGTAGTAACGTTGGTTACTTTGACCACGAGCCGTGAGGATCCTGGAGTTCGCTGCAGCTTGTGGAGGGAACTACCAGGGATATGGCCAATGGATTTGTCCTGAATCTGAGGAGCATCCTGGTGATTTGCAGCTAAGAGTCAAGACAGGGCTTGTTTCGATTGCCCAGGTTTCCTTAGCCTCCATTTTTCACAGCTGTATGTGGGAGTCATTCCTTCTTTTATAACTCTCCCATCGTCCTTCTGTAAAGACTGCTGCATTCCCCAGTTATAGGGAATAGAGTTTTTCCCATACTCCATACGCAGAATGAGCCTCCTCTATCAACACAACACCAATGAGATGGCTTGCTAGTTTTGGTGAAGGACCTCGCTAACTGTGAGGTGGATCCCAGAATCTGCTCCCACCAGAAAATCCAAGCAGGTCCAAGCTGTGTCAAAAGGGACCCTGGGCAACTGAAGCTGGGCCTGTTGAAAAAGAAGGCCAAAATAGCTCAGTTGTAGTCTTGTCTGATTAGCATCTTTGGCGTAGGGATGAGCAGATTCCTCACCCTGGGGCTATAGCTGTTGAGCCTGAAGCTTTGTGGTCGGTGCCTCTGTTGGCACAAGAGAGGATCTGGAACAGGCCAGCCCCCTGCTTTCCTAGCCAATTCCTCAACATCCTGTCTAAACATACTCTCCCGTACTCCACAATCACCCACATCATCCGTCCATTACCAAACAAAAATCACTAGCCAAAAAGAAAGAAACAGACGCCACAAACCCCCGCTGCTGTCGCACTCTCAATAGGGTTCAGTTGTAAAAGAAGCAACCCACTAGCCTCTCTCCTTTGTTGGGCATGAGGTGTCACTCATTTGGAGCCTGCTTCACTGCAATCTTGAGTCACCCTTGAGTCGCCAGACCACTGCTGGGTTCCGCCCAACAGAAACTAGTGTGTACAATGGAGATGATCCACATCAACTATCCCAGCCTCCCACAGGCTGAGATATTGAAAGACAGGAGGTCCCTCCTTCTTCCTCATACTGTGTCCCCACTGCCCCACACATATCCCTCACGACCCTGAGTGCTGCACGAGGTTGCCACACGCTGCGGTGTAGTAGACAATCAGCGCTGCAGCCTCAAACGTCTGTTTCCCCATGGATTCACGTGTCAACCCCAAACAGCTGCGGATGAGGGACCTAATGCTTATCCCAAGTTGATGAACCATCAGGGATTCATACCTATCCTCGGTGGAGGCTGCTCCCTCATGCCAAAATTCCATTCAGCAGGTTGCATTCACGCCTGCGATGTTGAAATGCATGTCTCCATCTCCAATGAGAGGTGCCTTTAGCTCACAGGGCACGGGCAGATGGGAACCACCCTGGCTTCTCATGAGGGTGTTTTCCCAATGAACAGCAGCATCTTGAAGCCCCAAAACATCATCCCCTTCTCCTGGGTTCCGACCTACAGCCGGCTAGAAGGCACCCTCTTGACCCTCTAACACTGGGCCATCTTACTTTTGCCCACGGCTATGGAAGCGTCTATCCCAAGTCCCGCTTCCCTCCCATCACATCCGCATTACACCAGCCTCTAATCATCACATCTCCCTCTACCACCCACAGAACCGATCCACCCATACCACCACTCAGCTCCCAAAGACCGGCCTTTGAGGATCAGCTTTCTTTGCTGACCACAAGTTTGTTCTGGGAAAACACCATGAACTCCCTACCATCGTCATCTCAGACTCTGTGTCTGAGCAGCCAAAGGATCTTTGATATGTTTAAGAGTCCTTCCAGTCACTCCCCAAAAGACAAACTCTCCACAGCTGATGGCACTCACTGCAACAGTGCGCAACTGTATACCCTCTCTCCCTCACCTCTCCTTACAACAGGACTCTGTGTCCTCCATGGCAGCCGATTCCCAACAGCTGTCATCTATCCTCACTCTTGCAACCTACTCTCCTAACACTTTGGCCAGCTTACAGACCATCAGGGGTTCCCTATCCAACTCTGTTATATCAGACCTTGTTGATGGGCGAGATCACTAGAACTTCATCTTGCACAGCTGCAATCTCTGCTGTTCACACAGCGTCGGAGGAGGGAAAACTTCTTAGTTGACACTCTTGCTGTCCCACACATCTCTATTCAAACCTGTCTTCCCAACTTAGTGAGGTGAAGGATAACTTGCTTACTTAGTGAACAGCCTTTTGGTGCCCTAAACCTCTAAACCTGCTGGCAAGCCTGCTGACTTTGTTGTCCTTCAGGCAACCAGGTGTTAACTCCCCGCTGCTTCATCTCCTCAAAGGGGGAGAAGTCTCTGCCTCGAAGACTAAGTCTAAGGGGAGAAAACTTCTTCTCTAAGGAGATACCAGGGTCGCGCAACCAGACGGGTCAGCCAGCAGAGATTTTTGAAACAGGGGCTGCTGAAGGTGCTTCTCAAGCTACTATGCCTCTCAACTGTCTCCCTCCAAACCCTGCTCAGTCTAAGGGGGAGAAGCAATTCCTGAGGACAGGTCTAGCAGCAAAAGGAGGCACCTTATTCTATATAGAAGAGAAGAAGAAGAAGAAATCTGAAGCGTCTCGCTGTCAACTAAAGCAGCAGCTAAAGGAAAAGAAACGGTAGCAAGGATCTATGGCAGCAGAAACAGGCAGAAAGTGCAATTCACAAGACCAGAGCCAAAGACTGATGGCCTCCATAGTACAAATACTTTGAGCTTAGGAAGAAAGCTCAGCTCTGGAGGTAATTAAGAAAGAAGAAGAATCTGCCAAAGCTGCAAGTCCTTTGCCCCTCCAAGAAGCAAAGAAAATTAAAATGCTACCTTGGAGGTGCAAAAGAAAATATTGAAGCTGCCCAGGAAATCAGCAGGAGAAAAGAGAAGGAATAGAGAAAGGTACTCAGGTCTCTATTGACCAAATCAAACAGTACCCTCTGCCAGAGCCAAATCCACTTTGACAACTGTGCTAGAAGAATTTCATGATGTTGCTACATAGAGGCTTGCCAAGGAAGCTATTGTCAAAGCTGTTCCCAGTTAAAGAAAAGGCCACACGTGGAAACTTCAGATCACCAGATGGGTGCGAACAGGCCCTGAAATGGAATCCTACGATAACACTGATGTTGCACAGATGGGAAACAGGGAATGGTGGAACTGGCAGTTTGCCCTGAGCCAGTCAGTCAGAAACGGCTAAGACTATCATGGCATACATCAAGAAGCTGATGATGAGATAGTAAGTGAGCTGGGCCTGATTCCAAAAGAAGTAAGAGGTGAGTCTCTGTGACATACACCAAAATAAAGGCCAGAAGGCAAAGAAGGATACAGAGATGGGAAGTACTCCTCACGCTGATTCGAACAGGGCGACATGGCCTGAAATAAAAGAGTTTATCATAGTCTGCCTAAAGGAATAGAGTGTTAGGATGGCAAGATTATTTGAAGAACCTGAGCTGGGGGCATTTTTTGTAGATCCCCTAACTCAGAAAAAGTGCTTCCAAGGGCCGCAGACTATACAAAGTGTGATACTGAGACAACTTACCTTACACGCCTTCAGACTGCAGTCTCTTTCAGGCAGTCTAGCAAATGGAGAGAAGCCATCTGGGAACAGCTCAGAGGCTTCATAAAAGGGGGAGCTCAATGATCCAAGTTCATGATTCAGCAGAGTGGAAATTGAGAACTTGAGGATAACAAGGGATAGATTTGAAAGGATGGTTCAGGATCCTTATACCACTGATATGAAGGTCATCTAGTCGAACCATCTGGGTGGTGAAGAAATGGAGGAGCTGTCCATACAGGTGACAAGTGCCTTTGTGCTTATTTGCTCCCAACTCACAAGTCCAAAACACATTGTACATTAGTTGTACATTATTACATAAGTTGTAAATTTTGCTTTTACATTAGTTGTAAAATACATTAGTACATTAGTTGTACTCTTGTAAGAACATGTGTTGTTCTAGTATAGTCAAGAATCAGTGTATATATAAACTGATCTTTTACTTTACTGTAATGTTGTAATTTTATTTCAGCAAATGTACTGTAAAAATATATAGTGATTTTTGATAAGACCAGCTTGGACTGGTTATTGCAAATAGGGGGAGATTGTTAGGCACAAAAGGCCTCAGTCAAACCTGTTCTACATCTGAGGGGGAGATTTATAATCAAACCTGTTGATGCATTTGAAGGTTGAATTTAAGGCCTGTTATATGTCTTATTGAAACCTGAAAATGATTTGCAATATCAGTCTAAAGCTGTTCTATATGTTGCATGTGTTGCAACTTAGACAGTTTGTCCCAAGCTGCTCTGTCTGCTGAAACAGGCTGGACATAACTGTCTACCGCTGCTCTTACACCTGATTGAACAGCTTGGGCATTTTTAAAGTTTTCTATTCTTTGTTGAACAGAACCTGTTCTTTGTGAACAGGCTAAAACACTTTATGGAATTTGTTTCCAAGTCATCATTGTAATTGTTTTTGACACAAGATCAGTTTACAAAGTCGAAGACAAAGTTGGAAAACAGAAACTGCTCAGCCTGCCCACCGCTGTTTTTTTCTGTAACATGAAGATAAAAGGATATTTGAAAAAGGGTGACAGACCTTTTTCTTATATCAAAATAGGCCTTTACAGGGAAGAAAGACGCAAAGTTGACATTCCTAAATTAGTTAAAGGCAATGCAACAGTAGACAAAGTAAAAAGACAAAAGTTCTGCACATGTGAAGACAAGTCTGCTTTTCAGAAAAGTGCAGAAAAGGTTATGTTGTCTTTTCAACAAGACTTTTCCTTTTCATTCTGTCCAATGAAGATGTTTCTCTGAGATCCTCTAAGTGAGTATAAAAGGAAGCTTCTAAGGTCAGAAAGACGGGTGAAGAAAGCTAAGTGCTTAAACCAAGAGTGAACGTGCAAGTGTGATCTTCATGAATGCAAGTCTTCTGTAAACCAGCATCTGTGTGTCTAAGCTGTTTTACCTAAGCTATTCCTTAAGTCTTGTAAACACAGTGAGTGCTTCTTAGTGAGTGTATTCATTGTATACTAGTTCGAGTCTGTCTTAGACTAGTAAGCATACTGTTGTATCTGTCATCTCAGCTTGAACTATTCTGCATTCAAGCTTGTTTGTAATTAACAAATTGTTGATAATACATACAAACATTGAGAAAAGAGTGTGTAGTTTTTAAATTGCTGTATTCACCACCCCCTCTACAGCTTATAACTATATACTTTGGGAACCTCTCGGGACCTACAGATTCTCATTCAGTGTGGGAATTTGTTCATCGAGAACATACTCCTTGTTGTCGTACCTCAGCGTAAACCTGAGGTTTCTCATCCAGTCCACATAGTTCAGACCGGATAGTTTTTCCCTACCCAGAACGGAAAGGAGTGAGAAGTTGGATGCGTGGTTGGGAGCATGAGTGGGAGTACCAGTAGAAGTAGATATCTGTGAGATAAAGTTTTAGTTAGTATGAAGTATTCGTTAAACAATTTACCCAATTTGAATTAAGGCTAGGATCCATATTTTCGATTCGTTTTATGAAAAGGGTCGTCGTAATCACGCCACGAATTTATTTTTGGCGGACAAACTCTTGTCGATTTCAATCTCTATGAAATTCCTAGATCTTTTGAGATTCATTGAATCTTATCAATGGCATGTTAATCTCGGTTATGCTCAACTACTATCCGTGACTGGGTTACCGAGGATCACGGACAAGATGGTGAATCTAACCATGCAAAACTGCGTAAGTCCCGACACGGATCAGTCCGGGAATCGCGAGTCCTACATCACCTCCTAATATGTCTCTCATTAGTGTGCCGGTCAATACACACGCTCCACTAACAGTGCATATAGGAGATGTGCATTTTTCATGGAATTGCATACTAAATCACTTTTGATATATCTGAAACGGGATTTTTTTGTTTTAGTACTTTAGATTATACTTTTAATCTGCATACCATCCTATCAAAAGTCCTCGGTAGCTCCATTGAACGCACAGCGAAGCGGAGGAGGTAGGTCAGCGCGAAGCTGTTAAAAACCTACTCCTTTATGGAAGCAGAGCGACCCGCCTTATACCTCGTTTATAGTTTGTTCACTATGGGTGAGCCGATTTATCAATTGACTGACGATGTAATTAGATTTAAATGATATATATATATATATATATATATATATATATATATATATATATATATATATATATATAATCAATAATACATATATAAATTTTTTTTAATCTTAGGGGTTTAATTTTAAACTTTTAAAATTAAAGGGTCTACTTTAAACATTTTAAAATTCAGGGTATATTTTAAACAATTTAAAATATTAGGGTTTAAATTAATATTTATTTTTTATATATATATTTCGGTTTCAATATTTAAATAAAATAAGAAACATTTAATTCTTAAATATATATATTAAATCCGAAACCTATATATATAACCATATAAATCCTCAAAATTTAAACCTAGGGTAATACAAGTTTATCCTAATAAATTATGATATTCTAAAACCTTTGGGATAAGCACTTAATTTAAATTAAGGTAATTTCTAGATAAATAGGATTTAGGATAAACCTAGAAAATCAAGCTTATCTCTAAGGCATGTTTATCTAAAACCCCAAAAAGCAAACCCTTAATTAAATTAATAAAATCCTAAATTAATAAAATAATAATTTATTTAATATTTCAGATTTATCTATTTAAAACCTTTTAAAAAACCGAAAATTTGAAGATAAATATGAAAAACAATTTTCAAAATTTAGACAATTAATTTAATATTTAAAAACTATTTTAAAAATTAAATAATTATCAAAAAACGAATTTTACTGCAAAAATTTTGAAAAATTAATTTTTAATTAGATTTTCGGATTTATTTAACATTTAAAAATTAATTTTAAGTTTAAACAATTTTATTTAAAATTAAAACCACCATTAAAATTAAATCAAAATTCCGAAAATTAATCAAAACAAATTTCGAAATTTAAGAACAAGATTATCATCTCAAAATTAGTGCAAAGCTCGTTAGGTTAACCGCTCTGATACCACTGTTGGGTTTCCTATACCCTTGCTAGGTTAAATTAAAACTTTGCGGAAAATTAAATAACCTAACTATGCAAGAATATAAAACCTTAAGGATCTAACCAAACAAGCTAAGCAACTAATTATTAAAATAAAGAGATGAATAAGAAAAACTAACCTTGAGAAAATTCGTAATTTTCTCCACGAAGAACGACTTCACGAACAGCCTCTGAATCGAGCAACAAGCGTCTAAAGCAAGATCGCCTCTGGTTGTTCACACCCAATGAACAAAAGAAAAGATAATTATAACTTTCTAAGCTCAGATCTCAGAGTCCCAAAAATTGGTATCCCTTGTGATCGTTAGAGAACTTAGAATCGAATGAGTCAGGAATGAAGCAGGCAGGGGCTGCCTATTTATAGTTTTTAGAAACCTACAAATTTTTGATCCCAAATCCATGTGGGATGGATTGGTGGCCGGCCCCCCCTATTAGGGTTTAGGGGGTGCCCTGTTGACTATCAACTAATTGCAGTTTAGCTCCTGTACTTCCTCAATTAATTCTATTAGCTTCCGGTTAATTTATTAACTATTAATAAATTAACAAACTAACCCATTAATCAAATATAATCAATTATTTAGTTTCTATATAATTTATTAAACATAATAAATTAACAAACTAGTTATCATTATATATTTAAGTTAATCATCTTCTCTTTACAATTCATTGCATGCACCCAAAAAGGATCCAGCCTGATAACAATATGTTTACAAATAATTGTGACTTGGACACTAATTCCAACAATGTCTTGCTTTAGATGTCGTGAAAGGGGACATGTTGCTTCTAGTTGTCCACATAGGAAAGTAGACTCTACACCTAAAACTGGAAATCCGGAACAACATAAGCCTTCTACAAGTGTTGCAAGCACAAGTAGTTCTCATAATACTGAGAAAACTATGCAAGCCGCACCCAAATCTGCTGTGAAACAAACACCTGTGTCAGGTCGACCCAAAGAAGTGATTAGGACTAATTCACCAAATAGAGTCATTAATCAATTTAGGTCAGGACCGCAACAAAAGTATAGGAGTACTACACCTAGCAGAGCTTACACTCCGGTTAGGTCACACACTCATGTAAGACATCAAACACCAGGTAGAGCTCAGGGATATCAATCGGAAATGCCTTATAATCGAAACTATTCACGAGCTCCACAGCAAATGCCTACACAAAGGCCGAGAGTGAAGTTAAATCACTCTGCACCACAACAGGCTCTAAATCAAAAACCCAAGTCACCTGAAAGGAGAGGTGGGTATTTGAAAGAGTTCAAGTATGTGGACGAGAGTGGTATTACCAAGTCAGTTATGGCTTGGGTTCCCCGTGACAACTAACCTATTTTCTTTCATGTGCAGGAGATAACTACAGGTCCAAACAACAAGTGGTTCGTCGACAGTGGTTGCTCCAGGCACATGACAGGGGAAAGAAGTCTACTCGCAGAATTCAAGGGAGGGAATCAGGGATTTGTATCGTTCGCTGGTAATAAAGGAGGGAATATCACCGGTACTGGAGTGGTCACTAATGGGACTATTAAACTGGATCAAGTTTATCACGTTGATAAACTGGTTCACAATCTCATTAGTGTATCTCAAATCTGTGATAAGAAGAACTCAGTACTTTTTTTCGCTGATACTGAGGCGTTAGTGCTGAAACCGGGATTCAAAGTACCTGAAGAATGGATACTGATGAGGGCTCCAAGGAAGAATGACCTGTACATGCTCGACATGAACAAGCCGGAATCTTCGATGGGACCAATTTGTCTACTATCAAAAGCTTCAGAGACTGAATTGGTTTTATGGCACAGACGCATGGCACACTTGCACCTAAGAAAGATGAATTACATCACTAAAAATGGATTGGTGCAAGGTGTTCCAATGAAGAGTTTTCAGTTTGAGGACAAGTGTCTACCATGCAAGAAAGGAAAACAACACAAGAAAGCACACAAGTCCAAGACTCAGAACTCAATAGCTGCCACGTTCGATTTGTTGCATATGGACCTATTCGGACAAATCAACAAAAGAAGTATAGGTGGTAGTTGGTATTGTTTGGTTATTACTGATGATTACTCACGTTTTTCTTGGGTTTTCTTTTTCGGTACAAAGGACGAGACAGCTGCCAAGCTCATCGGGTTCTTAGACCAAGTGGAAAACTCATACGGAACGAGGGTTAAGCGTATCAGAAATGATAACGGAAGAGAATTTAAAAACACCGTTATTGGTGTATATATTCTATCAAAGAGCATAGTGCATCAATTTAGTGCACCATATGAGCCACAACAAAATGGGGTGGCCGAACGGAAAAACAGGACTTTGATTGAGGCAGTAAGGACCATGCTTTCGGATTCAAAGCTTCCTACCATGTTTTGGGGGGAGGCAGTGAATACCGCGTGCTATGTTTTTAACCGGGTCCTTACTGTCAAATCATTGAACAAAACCTGTTATGAAGTTTTGAATAAAAGGCCACCAAATTTAACTGGCTTCGAAGCATTTGGGGTACCATGTACGTTAATGAAAACAAAACATCAACCTAAGTTTGGTGAAAAGGCTGACGAAGGATATTTCCTAGGTTATGTTCCGAACTCCCCAAATAAAAGGGTTTTTAATAAATCGAATGGTACAGTAGAGATTGTGTATAACATTGAAGTCACAAGTTATACACATGAACCCCAAACTGGTCCGGAATGGATATTTGATTATGACAAATTGTTTGAGTCATTTAACATTCCTTTGGATGGAAATACAGGTACAATCGAACATGACTTGTCGTCATTAAATCTGAATGACGAAGGTCAAAGTTTTTCAAGGACCACCTTTCCATCAACTTCCGAGCCTACAACAACTGAAGATAGATCTCCAACAGAAAATGATTCTGAAATGCCTACAAACGAAAATCAGACAACAAGTTCTAACTCTGAAGACAGTGTCCATGAGGAAGAAAATGTGGAGTCTGAAGTCGTTCCCCCGTTAGGAGAGATAGGATCAAATTTGGGAGATAATCTTAGGGTGACGAGATAGAAACATCTAGGATTAATAAGAATCATCCTATTGAGAGTATCATAGGAAATCCTAATGCTGATGTGAGGACTAGGAGTAGTTTGAATAACAACATTGTGTTGTTATCGATGATTAATGACTCCGAGGCCTTTCATACTTGCCTCTACTTATGTTTCATTTCGCAAGTAGAGCCGAAGAATGTGCAAATGGCACTGAAAGACAACTCTTGGGTTGAAGCGATGCAGGAAGAATTGTCACAGTTAGGAAACTTGAAGTGTGGGAGTTAGTTCCGTTACCTCGAGGAGAAGTTGCAATAGGAACCAAGTCGGTTTTTAAGTGCAAGAGAGATGATCGGGGTATAGTCACTCGCAACAAAGCAAGGCTTGTGGTAAAGGGTTTCAATCAAGAGGAAGGAAACGATTACAATGAAGTGTTCGCGCCAGTTGCAAGGCTTGAAGCAATCCGTTTGTCTCTAGCTTTTGCTTCCTTCAAAGGTTTTAAAGTTTATCAGTTGGACGTAAAGAGTGCGTTTCTTTATGGGAAAGTGAAGGAACTGGTGTATGTGGAACAGCCGCCCGGGTTTACAGATTCGAAGTATCCAGACAGAGTGTATCGGTTAGATAAGGCTTTGTATGGACTACATCAAGCACCGAGGGCGTGGTACAAGACGCTATATAATCATCTTTTAGACAATGGGTTTGAAAGAGGGAGAATAAATTGTACGCTGTTTGAGAAAAGAAAAGGTGAACGTTTCATCTTGGTACAAGTGTACTCGATGATATCATTTTTGGTCATCAGACGAGCAGATGTGCACAGACTTTGAAAAGGTGAGGAAGTCTAAGTTTGAGATGAGTGCGATGGGTGAGTTAAACTTCTTTCTGGGTTTGCAAGTCGAACAGAGGAAGGAGGGCATGTTTATTCATTAGACGAAGTATGTCTACAACATCTTAGAGCGCTTCGGGATGGAAGGAACCAAGCTGACAGCTCATTTCAGCACGCCGATTCAAGTGAATCATAATCTCGGACCGGGTACAGAAAGTGATACCTATGTGGTTCCGACGTTATATCAGGCCATGATTGGGTCACTCATGTATTTAACTGCTTCTAGACCTGACATAATGTTTGCTGTGTGTATTTGTGCTAGCTTTCAAGCTAATCCAAAAGAGATGCACATGAAAGCTGTGAAGCGGATTCTAAGATACCTCAAGTCGAAACCGAAGCTGGGACTTTGGTATCAGGCGAAGGGCGATCTGGAATTGGAGACGTTCACGGATTAAGACTATGGAGGATGTAGCTTGAATCACAAATCAACAACGGGAGGTTTTCAGTTCCTTGGAGGGAGACTCGTTTCCTGGCAATGCAAGAAACAGACTTCGGTAGCCGTGTCAACGTGCGAGGCCGGATATGTTGCTGCTGGTAGTTGCTGTTCACAGGTTTTGTGGATACAACAACAATTGCGGGATTACGGTTTGACTTATACTCATACTCCGATTAGGATAGATAACCAGTCAACTATTGCAATAACCAATAATCCAGTTAAACACAGTAAAACCAAGCACATAGACATAAGACACCACTTTATACGTGATTGTGCTGAAAAGAACTTAATTAAGCTGGTAAAAGTGGCAACGGACGATAATAATGCTGATTTATTTACCAAAGCTTTTGATAAGTCACATTTCGAGTATTTAGTTCAACTAAACGAAATGCGTAATCCAGAGTAAATTGACCTTAGTAGAATTTATTTCTTTTTATAGAAGTAGAATTTCTTTCTTTTTATAGTAAGTTAGTAGGTTAGTATATTTCCTTACTCTTATTTATGAAAAACAAAAGAAAAAAGAGATAAAACCATACAAAGTTCAAAAAAAAAGAGAATATTACAAAATGAGTTAAGTCTTAGATACATAGGTTCAAAGTGACGAAAATTAGCACAATCATTACAATCTCTAAGTGTTAAGCTTTCACACATAATGCATCTAAAATTCTAAGTGTTATACATTATCTAGTTTGATATGTTGGTAGGCATAATACACAAAGGGAGTCTCAAGGCTAATAAAATATTCAAGAAAAGGGCAGAGATGTCACTAACTTAGATGTATGACCAAATGGTCTTAATTTTTATGTTACAGACATACATACATTGATTCAAAATGAGGTATGCAAATTTTCTGGGGGATGTATAGCAACATCAGATACATCTTAAAGAAAAGAAAAGAATAGAAAAATCATGATACTGAATGGAGAGTCAAAACAAGTAACTCTGTTGTACGTAAGTACAGACCTGTTGCCTCTGGTTTGACTCGAGTTAGCAAGATAAGTCGCTTTGTTGTACGTCGGTACAGACCTGTCACCGCTGTCTTGCTATCTTTAAAATAAATTTTAAGACAAACTAAGACACTCTGTTGTATGTAAATACAGAACTATGTCCGACGTTTGCCTTTTAAAGAAAATTTGCATTACCGAAAAGTTATAATCATTTGTGTATTCCTTGATCATAAAAGTATGTCTAAGTATGAGTCACGTAAGGTAATTTCTTGATAAATAAAAATGTCAAGAGATATTCCAAAGTGTAACATGTTTAAAGGGAAAATAATACCAACAATCGTCTAGAAATGTGTGTCACTACAAATAATCAAAGGAATAAAGAATTCCTAAGTGTGAAAGTAAAAATATTGAAAGTGCGTATTTGACACCGCTATCTGATTGAACCTTTCTTTAACTTTCTCGCCAAAAATATTCTGTTAGTGTTAAGTATAGGTTGTAAACTTAAAAGTATTGTAGATTAGTTTAAGTTTAAATTTTGTTCAAAATTTTACTTAATTTTATTTTATTCTATTTTATTTTATTTTTATTTTTATTTTTATTTTTAGGAAAAGGTCAAAGTTACTAAGGATGCATTTTTAGTTGAATAAACAAACATTACGTGAAAATCTTGTGCTTAGTGTAAATAAATTGTGCATAGTTTGTTTCCGTTACACGAAAAAGTTGGAAAAGTTGAAAAAGTTGAATTTTATTCAAAGATTTTCAAAATTTTCATTTAAATTCGAATTTAAGGCAAAGTCGAATTAACATTAGAAATTGTCAGTAAACTCGAATTTGAAGACAAATTCGAACCTGGTTAGTATATATAGGTCAACAGTGACTCGTTTATGTCACCTACCTTCGAGTTTAGTACTTCGAACTTATCTGGGCGATTTCGAGTTTGTTTCTTCGAGTTTAGCGTTTTCTAGTTTTCATCTATTCATCGAAGTTTTGTCCTATGTGTTCGATTCTATAACCAAATCTAGGTATAAACAACATTATTATACAAGATTTAGGGAGTTTTAGACTCAATTTGGGCAAAAATCGACTTATTTTGAGGTTCTAAGGGTATTGAACTTTGTGATTCAAAATCAAAAAGTTTAACCAGTGAAACTTCAAATAAGTGACATATATCTTCGATTAGAACCTAATAGGACTAGTGAATGTTATTTTCTAAGTCTAAGATGGTTTAAATCTTGGATTTGTGTTTGAAAGTGCCGACTTCGAGTTTCTTCATATAGTTCGAATTTGTCTATAAATTCGAACATGTCAGCAAACTCGAATTCAAGTCAAATTCGAACATGTCATTCGAGTTTATTATTAAAATCGAAATGTTTGCATAATTTTAAAATTCAATCTTGTTGAAATTCAAATGTGTTGGATTTTGAACTTTCTAAGTTCAAAATAAAATAAATTTGAATTTAATCAAGGTTCATTTTTATTATTATTCATTTCTAATATATGTTACTGTTTATTGTGCAGATATGGGTGACAGAGCTTTCATTCAAAAGCATAATATGGTTGTTTCGCCGGATCGTGAGCTTCCTGAAGCTCAGCCGTTTCGACAGATGGTGGATTTCTTAGCCAATTCGAGGGTGTCGTATGCCCTTTCTCACAATGTGCAGATCGTACTGCCTTATGTCAGACAATTTTGGGATCACCTGCAAGTTGATTGTACGGTGACATCGACGGTGTTAAGGACTAGAATCGTCGGGCAGCCCCTTGTATTTTCTGCAGATATGCTTCGAAGAGTTTTGCAGCTGGGATCAGTCGAACAGGATGCTGGGCCTATTGACTTCCCTTTGGAAGTAAGGCAAGCAGCCTTTTTAAGGATGGGGTATGGCTTGGATATAGCTAAGGCATCATACATGAAGAGTGGTCTCATAGGCCAATGGAGGTATCTTGCACATGTCTTTATGGTGTGCTTTGCACCAAAGAAGGCCGGATTTGATTATATCGTGTCAAAGATGCAATCGGCGATGATCGCATTGGTTTACAATAAGAAGTTCAGCTACTCCGAGATGTTCTTTGCGGAGTTTGTTCATCAAATAACTGCTCCAGCAAGAGAAAGGTTTCTGATGTATCCGAGGTTTGTAATGATGCTGATTCGACATTTTTTGCCCAACCTGCCGCAGTTGCTGGATATCCCGAGTGTCGCTGTGATCGATAAGCGAATTTTTGCTGATTGTCAATCACACAATTCCCATAGGGGTGAAGTGGTTAGACCACTGGATGCACCTCTTTTTGGTGCAGTGGTAAATCCAGATTTTGAAGCCCCAGAAGGTGCAAATTGGGCTGGGGAAGGGCCACAACCATAGCAAGTGCAGCCATAGCCACAGCAGCAGCAACAGCAACGCTCTCCAGTACAACAAAGAAGGAGGCCTAGAGCTCAAGATAGATCTACTCAGGCATCAAGGCCAAGCTCTAGCAGGATACAAGAGCCAGTAGAAGCAGGTCCGTCATCGGACGCTGCGGGTCCTTCAGATGTGCCACCAGTATTTGATCCACGAGTGGAAACTTTGGAGGAAATATGGGCACAGGGGACTCAGGCCCAAGAAGAGATTACAGCTGAGCTTGTTGATACAATCTTAGAGCTTCCAGCTAGTTTTGATGACCTTATGCGCGAAATTGATGAAGATCAGCCAGAGGTAGAGGGTCAGGCAGTGAGCACCTTTGAGTCATCATCAGAAGAAGCTGAGGAGATAGAGGTTGAGGCACCAGCAGTAGAGACGGAAGATCCGGCTGTCAGAATAGGCAGATATGGATCCAGAATTGTGGTAAGTGAAAGGGAGACAGAGAAAAGAACAGCTAGAGATTCGGATGATGATGATTCCGATTTTGAAGCTGAAGATCCAGCTCCATTAATGCCTAGGAAAAGGGCCAAAAGGCATAGGTTTATGCAGGGAGCTTAGTCTGCTTCTGCTTCCGAGCCAGAGATTCCATCCGCTCAACCATCCGTTCAACCATCCCCTCAACCATCTGTTCAACCACCAATCACGTCGTCACCTATCACATCAATTTCATCCACCTTCACCGACAACCAACGTTTCTCAGAGCTCCGAAGCAAAGTGGACTTCCAGACAGTCCAAATCTTCCAACTAACAAAAGTAGTCAGCGAGCTTCAAGAGCATAATGCAAAGATTGATAAAGAAAATATTGAATTGAAGACTTTTGTCGCTAATCAGGCTGCTGAGCTCAGAACCATGAGATCCCTCCTCGAGCAGCTAATGAAAAATCTTAAGGCTCTGGGGGAGATCAGTTGCAGAGATGTTCAAGAGTTGAGAAGAGAAGATGACGATGGCAATGATCCCGATGCACAAAAAGATAGTGAGCCAATAGATTTTTCTTCTGCTCAGCATGCTGAGTTCAGGGGGAGCCTAGTCAGTCAGAAGTTGAAGGAGGTGAGCCTAGTTCCTCAAAGACCTTTGAGAGCGAGATGATTGACGCTTTAATGGACATTGAGGAAGAAGAGATAGAATTTGATTTTGAAGATGATATTGAAGAGTTGGAGGAAGGAGCGTTCGTGCCAGAGGACATAGTTAATTGGAGATCAGATGATATAGTGATAGAAGATGAAGACGACAATGTCAATGAAGTGATTGTAAACTCACAGCCTATCACTGAGCTATATGTCCAAGACAATCACAATGTGATTGATATTGATGAGATCAAGCTGGCCTCAGTTGAAGACTCTGAAGTAGAGGAAGCTGAGAGAGAACCTTCTAGGGCTGAACTGTTGAATCTATGGTTCCGAAAGGAAGAAAAGAGGACTGAGCCTAAGATGAAAAGAAGAATGAGAGTACCGGGCTCCGAGAATCTATCAGGTGAGATTATAAGCTGGTTCTTCGACAGAGAACTGCAGCTATTCATACTGAAAAGGAGAGATGGACTTCAATACCTTAGGCGGACGCTCAGAGTATTTAATACATTGCCGAAGGTAGAAGTAAAAGAGTTGGCGTGGACAGAGATAATCAATATTGGTGAGGATCCTTATGTTGAGGTTATAGCCAAGATTATCAGAAGGAAGGCCGATCTGGAAAATCTGATAGACTCAAGCCAAGGACGGGAAAGAGAGTGGAAGATGAAACAAGGATTGATCCACATACAGGTAGGCCATGGGCCAGAATGGTGTACAAGCCTGTAAAGTGTTTGAAGAAAGTGCCCATGAAGACGATGCCACAAGATGTTTTAAGTAACATGAAGTGGTGGTATGTCGATAATGAAACTGCTGAAGCTGTAATGGAAGATAATCAAGACAAAGTTATTTTGTGAGTGTATGATCCATTACATCTAATAAATCTATCAAAGGACGACCTAAAGAAGCTACACGATCAGTCTATCTTCTTTCACGAAGGACGGAGATCTAAAGCTAGGAAGTTCCGGAAGATAGTTAGAATCTGTATAGATATAGGTCTATATGCCGGTAGTAGTTTATATGATTCAAGTAGCTAGACAAAATGTAAATAGTTAGAAGCTATCGTCAAGGGGGAGTCTGTTAGTACATCTTGTGTGACGATAGCAGTCTAAGTTTAGACATCATTTTGTGTAAGTCAAGTTACTTGGTACTGAATATTAACAAGTGTTTGATATATGTTTGATTATATGTGTGTTTGATATTGATTGTTTGTATGTTTGAACTTGGTGTAATGTATCCAAGAAGTTCAAACATAAAGATCAAAGATAAACTCAAACATAAGTTCAAACATAAGTTTGAAAGGTGAAGTTCGAATTTACAAATTCGAATTTGTCATTGAGGACAAATTCGAATAGGCCTTGGGCCAGATTCAAATTTGTCCTAGACAAACTCGAATCTGTCAGTATAATTAAGGGTTAATTCGATTAATTATTAGACTTTTGCAGAATTTGTCAGAGGATTAGCAGAAGGCGATCTCGAACTTGATTGCATTCAGAGAGTTTCGTGAGGAGAGAATCATCGTGTCGGGGCATTCTAAGTAGTACGTCTATCACCGTGGTAGTCTCCGTGTTTCGGTGTGCGTGATCTTACCGTCAAGCCGCTAACGAGGATTCCGCACTCGTTGGAAGGTGTCGTGTCGACATAGATCCGTAGAGAGCAACACCTTACAATATAAGACATCATTTTATTCGTTAGTGTGCTGAGAAAAACATGATAAAATTGGTAAAAGTTCCAACAGAAGACAACTTTGCGGATCTGTTCACAAAAGCATTTGATAGATCACGCTTTGACTTGTTAGTCCAACTAAATGGAATGCTTAATCCAGAGTAACCTGACCTCAGTAGATTTTTCTTTTAAATAATTTTACCTTATTAGGTTATCTCATTAGTTACTTTACATAAAAAAAGGAGAAAAAGAAAATAAAAAAGAGAGAAAATAAAAAAAAATAAAAAAAATGAGAATATTGAAAACAAAGAGAGAAGTCTTAGAGTCTAAGGTTCAAAGTGACGAAATTCAGCAAAGTCTAACAAACTCTAAGTGTTAAACATTCACACATAATGCACTATAAATTCTAAGTGACATACATGTTCATGTTCTGATATGTTTGTAGGCATAAAACATGAAGGTTTTCCTAAAATCTAATAAAACAATCAAGAAATTGTCATATGGATAACTAACTTAGACGTATAACCAATAGATCTTAACTTCTGTGTTAGAGGATCACATACAATAATTATGAATGAGGTATGTTAATCAATCTAGGCGACGTATGGCTTCATCAAAATATATCTTAAAAAAGAGGAAGCATGAAATGTAAAGAGAGTCAAGTCATGTCGCTTTGTTGTACGTAAGTACAGACCTGTCACCGCTGTCTTGCTAAAATAAAAGAAGTATGCTCTACCCTAAGGCAAACTAAGAAACTCTGTTTTATGTGAATAGAGAACTGTGTCCGACATTTGCCTTTTAAAGATGATTTGCAAATACTGAAAAGTCACATGATATGTCTGTCTTGATCATAGAAGTATGTCTAAGTGTGGGACACGTAAGGTAGTATCTTGATAAATAAAAAGGATAAAGGAAAATCCTAAGTGTTGAGTGCTTAAGCGGACAAACATACCGACAATCGACTTGGTGTGTATGTTACGACAAACAATCAAAGGAATCAAAAATTCCAAAAAGTGTGAAAGTGCAACACCGAAAGTGAGTTGACAAAACTATCTGATTGAACCTTCTTTGACACTCTCGCAAAAAGATTTAGTTAGTGTGTCTTTATCTTTAAACTATTGCAATTTAGTTTTATTTACTTTATTTTATGTTTATTTATTTATTTATTTTATTTTATTTTAGTTTAGTTTAGTTCATTTTATATTTATTAAATAAGATCGGGGTCACTTACTAGGATGCATTTTAGTTTGAAAAATAAAAATTGCGTACGAATCTGTTTGCTTAGTGTGAAAGGTTTCGTAAAGTTGAAAAAGTTATGAAAAGTTGCAAACGTTGAAAATTTTTCGAAGTTTTTCAAAATTGCACTTAAGTTCATATAGACCTAAGTTCGAACCTAAGTTCAACGAACATATGCTTGGTACGAACTTATATCACCTAAGTTCGAGGCACAGTAAGTATGGTATAAATAGGTTAAGTGCATTTATTTTATTCACTTATGTTAGATATTAAATTTCGATCATGTGGATCTATTTTGTAATAATTATTTAGTTAATGTTTAGTCTTGTATTTATTTTCTAGTTAGTTTATTTCTAAGTAAAACTTCAAGGGCTAAATGTGACTATCCTTGAAACTTAATTAAAGTAGCCTTCACATAGGCTCCTAGAGTTGTATTTTCATTTACACGGTTGAAAAATAAAGAAACATTCCAGCCGCCATTTGCATTATTCTCTCAAACATTCTTATTGTTCTTCATCATTACACAATTATTGAGTTGACATTCTTTTTGTGAGTGATAAAGAAACATTTATGTGCTGATTTCATCTGGGAATACAATACAAAAATTGGTGTCAGAGCTCAAAAGGTGGATTTCATCTTCCACAAATCGTGCTGGGTTTTATCATCTTGATCGTGTTCTTCATCATTTTTCTCGGTTAGATCTTGTTTTTCATCATTTTTCTGCTGTTTTTGTGTTGTTCTTGTCATATAATCATCACATTATCATTTCCCACTGATTTAGAGCTTATTAGGTTCAATCTTAACATCAAAATCCTTATATATTCGGTTGTTTTGTCATTTCGAAAAAATATGGGTTTTTCTTGAGTTTTTGGTCCGTCTTTAAGGATTTTTACGTGTTTTGGTACATTTTAAAAACTAAGAAGTGTTTAAAATAGTTTTCCAATCATTTAGAAACAATTTTAGGCCATAAATCTGCTCATTTTTAAGTCTGATCTGTTAGTGAAATATTGAATATCTGTTGTATTTCGGACAATCACTGTAGCAATTCGGACCTTATTTCGGACCATATAGGACCCTATTTCGGTCTACTTCGGACCTCACTTCGGTCCATTTCGGACCAATTTTAAGTGTACTTCGGACCATCATATTGCCCATTTCGGACACTGCTTTGGTCCCATCCGAACTTCGGACCATCCGAAGTCCAGACCAGGCAATTTAATTTCCATAATTTGTCTTGTGCTTTAATTTGACTTTTCATTTCGGACCATTTTCAATTTCGGACCAACCGAATCCGGACAATCCGAATTCGGTTTTCCTTCCTGAAAATTTTCTAAGTGTTCGTCCGTATTAGACACTGTTCACCCGAGTCTGGAACATCCTAATTCGGTTCCTTCACCCTTAGGTCCTATCCGAAATAGCCACTGTTCACCCGAATCCGGACCATCCGAATTCGATTCATACTCCATCCATCATCCGAACTAGGTCCCTGTCCGAACCAACTGTTCATCCGAATCTGGTTCTTGTCCGAACTATAAGCCATCCGAATTCGGTTGCATCCGAACTCAACACCTAAATCCGAATCAGTACCATCCAGTGTACTATTCATCCGCAGTCCAGTCCATCCGATTCAAGTTTCCACTTTCAAGATCTTATTCGTTCATATCAGCAACCGAAATCATGTCTCGTGAAGCTCTTGTACTCGGATCCGAGAACAGACCACCCGTTCTGTATGCAGATGAGTATGAACAATGGAAGTCCCGATTCTTAAAGTTTGTCGGTATGCAACCAAACGAACACCTTATGCTTCAATCCATATCTGAGGGCACCGTTATCTACTATCTGGAAATAGCGGCAAGACCCGGCTGACCCCCTTGTTCTCGCATCAAAGGTTGAGAGGGAACCCGCAAATGATTCCGAGCGGGACAGGAAGCATGCTGATAAGAGGGCCGAATATCTGATCTATCAGGCCCTCCCCACTGATATCTTAGTCGTAGTGGACAACAAAATGTCTAGTAAAGAAATGTGGGACGAATTAGAAGTGCAAATGCTAGGGGCAGATCTAGATGACCAAGCGAAAATTGAGGAAGCTAAGGCTAAGTTCACGGAATTTCAAGCCAAAGACGGGGAGTCGCTACAGGCTACATTTACTCGGTCAGTCCTGAATGAATTAAACAAGATGCACATAAAAAAGGACAAGGATGACATAAACAACTAGTTCTTTTCAACCTTAGCCCCTGAGTGGCAGATTGCATGTCGGGCCACACGACGAGTTCTGAACATTCCCGAAGTATCGATCAACGTGCTTCCTTCGATCCAAAGGTATTCAGCATCAATACTCTGCTGCTCGAACACCTCAACAAAATGGAGTCGTAGAAAGGCGTAACCGTACCATTGTGGAAGCCGCTCGTATAATGCTGACATACTCAAAGCTACCTCTATTCTTGTAGGCCGAAGCCGTATCAACAGCTTGATATACACAGAATCGCTCTATTATCCATAAGCGCTTCAATAAAACTCCTTATCAACTCTTTCTGAATAAAGTGCCTTTTATCAAGTACTTACGTGTATTTGGTTGCAGTTGCTATGTGCTTAATGATAAAGACAACCTAGGGAAATTCAACGAAAAAGCGGATGAAGCGATCTTCATTGGATACTCATCCAACTCGAAGGCCAATCGTGCATTCAATACCCGAACCAGGACAGTCAATGAAAGTGTGCATGTCACATTTGATGAGATGGCTGAACTGGCACTCGAAGTTGATCATACAGGACCTCGCATTACACAAATGCCTGGAGACTCTTCTACTCACTCAACTTCTTTTTCATCTTCCGATTTAGTTAATTTATTTGATCTTTTTTATGTTGAATTTTTTGGTCCTAACGCTAATGTGTCTAATGTTGCTAATAATGTAGGTAATCCATCCAACAATTCAACTGCACCACAAGTTTTATCGGCTCCATCAATATCCACGGCGTACCCTCATCCATCAACATCATCCACTGATACATCCGCCGTTGAATCTACTCCTGAAATACCCTCGCATATAATGCCAAATATCCTTCCTTCATATGAACACTCAGAACTCGAACTGGAACCAGTGGTACCATCACTTGAAACCATTGACCATGAATCTTCATCCATCCCCACTCTAACCACTGAGATTCCATCCCGAGCACCCCTCCCACAAGAGATTAAATGGACCCGAAGTCACCCAACCGATCAAATCATTGGTGATGTTTCAACTGGTGTCCAAACACGTTGGGCATCTGCTAATGAATGTCTCTTCGCATCATTCCTTAGTATGGTAGAGCCTGCTCGTTTGGATGAAGCCCTAAAAGACCCAGACTGGATTGCTGCAATGCATGAAGAGCTCAACCAGTTCGAACAACTCAGAGTATGGCGGTTAGTTCCCAAGCCAAAAGACCGAACAGTTATCGGAACAAAGTGGATCTATAGAACAAACGAGATGAGAACGACATTGTGATAAGGAATAAAGCGAGACTTGTTGCCAAAGGCTACCGACAACAAGAAGGGATAGATTATGACGAGACCTTCGCTCCAGTTGCACGGATTGAAGCTATCAGAATCTTCTTGGCGTACGCGGCACACAAGGACTTCAAAGTGTACCAGATGGACGTCAAGACAGCCTTTCTTAACGGTGAATTTAGCGAAGAGGTGTACGTTGAACAACCACAAGGATTTGTTGACGCACATAAACCTGACCATGTTTATGTGCTAGACAAAGCCCTCTATGGTTTAAAACAAGCACCTTGCGCATGGTATGATAGTTTCTCTAATTTTCTTATCTCTGCCGGTTTCAGCAAAGGTGTGGTGGACACAACTCTGTTCACGAAAAAGGAAGGCCCACACATAATGCTAGTACAAATATATGTCGACGACATTATATTTGCATCTACTGACAGTAATTTCTGTAAGGATTTTTCAGTCCTAATGGAGTCCAGGTTCGAGATGAGTATGATGGGGAAATGAATTTTTTCCTCGGATTACAAGTCAAACAACTTGAGAATGGGATTTTTGTGAACCAGTCAAAATATACTCTTGATATTCTCAAGAAGTATAAGTTAGACTCTTGCACGAGTATCGCAACTCCCATGGCCTCCAACTGTAAGTTAGACACCGATCCTTCTGGGAAAAGTGTCGATAATTCAACTTACAAAGGGATGATAGGATCCTTACTGTATTTGACTGCTAATAGGCCTGATATAATGTTTTCAATATGTCTTTGTGCTCGCTTTCAGGCCGACCCGAAAGAATCACACCTAACTGCGGTAAAACGCATTTTTCGTTATCTTAAGGGTACACCCGATCTTGGTCTATGGTATCCAAAGGGAACCGATTTTGATCTTACTGCCTTTTCAGATGCTGATTTTGCAGGTTGTAGAGTTGACAGGAATAGGACGTCGGGAGGAATACAGTTCTTGGGAGACAGACCGGTGAGTTGGTCCTCCAAAAAGCAGAATTGTGTCTCCACATCCACAGCTGAGGGTGAGTATGTAGCAGCTGCAAGCTGTTGCTCTCAAGTGCTGTGGATGAGAACACAATTACGCGATTATGGATCCTCACTCACCAATATCCCAATTTACTGCGATTCTCGAAGTGCAATTGCCATCTCTTGGAATCCCGTGCAGCACTCTCGAACAAAACATATAGATATCAGGTATCATTTTATTAAAGATCATGTAGAAAAGGGAACGATTGAGTTGTATTTTGTTGGCACGGAATATCAACTTGCGGATATCTTTACTAAAGCTTTAGACGAAACTCGTTTTCAGTTTTTAGTATCCCATCTCGGCATGTTGAATCCACCTTCCAATTAAATATCAGATATTGTCTTAAATAATTCTATTTCAAACTATTATGTTTGAAATTCCTTTATTTTAGAAAATATCTGTTATTTAAATTTATAAATTATGTCACAATATTAAAATTCAATGTTTTCTTATCTATGTACATCTTTAATAATTAATGATCCTGACAAATTGCTGTGTGAATTGTTCATCACTGAGTGGGACGCAAATGTAATCCAGGTTTGTCTGTATCTTTAAGGCTCAATAGGTTCAAGGATTTAATCTGAAAAAGATAAAAGAAGCAAAGAGGTCATTCCTTCTCCTTCAAGTTTTCAACCATCTTTCTTCTTCTTCCTCCTTATCGTCGACTCACACCGCCAAACCACCATTACCATCCAATCAAGCTTTGTGAATCATCACTTTTCTTCATTTTTCTTGCTTATTTTGACATCGGCATCATAAGGTAACACTTTTCTTACTTTATTTTAGCATTTAACTTCCTAAATTGCGTGTTTGATTTTCAAATTTTTATTAGTTTTTCATTTCGGTTTTTGCTATTTTTAGGTCCCTTAATCTACTTTGCTTACTTAGTTGTAGTTAAGTAAATTGTTCCTTACATGTTTTTAGACTAGGATCTTCATTTTCATGCTTTTTTGTCACAATCACCACTGTTCACGTTGCATGTTGCATGAACTCATTTAATGAACTGCTGCACTTCGGACCATCCGAATTCGGACCAAGCCCCGAATTCGGATGAGTCCCTTAGAAGATTTTCACAAATTTTTACAACTATAGATCCGAATTCGGTCACTGTGCATCCGAACTCGGACCACTGTAGATCCGAATTCGGTCCTTCAATGAAAGTTTAAAATTGTTCATTAAGTCTGAGATCTCATTCACTGTGCATCCGAAGTCGGCTGGGATCCGAATTCAGTTCCTAACCGAAACATGGATTTCATCCGAATTCGGATCATTCCTTATCATTCCATGCATCCACTCCATTCGGCCCCCATCCGAATTGTCATCATCATCCGAATTCAGACCATCCGCATTCACCACATCATCCAAATTCGGACCATCATATACCTTTATCATTCATCATCCGGATTTCAGCTGGATCCGAATTCGGTGGTACTGTTCATCCGAATTCGGTCCATTCGAAATCCAACACTTAGCATATTTTTTCAAAATTTCCATTTTTTGCATTTTCATTATAAATAAAAAACCCAAAAAGATTTTCATTCCGGTGCATCATTGGTTAGAGTTAGGATCAATGTTTGAGTGAAAATGCCTGTTCTAGTATTGGTCTCTTAACCATTGACTTTGAACTTCATTCAGTAGAATTTCATTCTACTAATAAAGACTCGATGCTTTAAACAGATCAGGCAGTTTCTATTTCACACTTATCCAGACTTCATATCAATGTCTTATCATTTAAAGTCTTCTGTTCTAACTTTGATGCACCTTTACAAGAAACATGGAACACGCAGTCGTACTTACCATACCCCATCCCCCCATTCCCAACAACAATGCCCAATTACCCGACGAATATATTCTTCCCCAAGCCGAATTCGTTGAGTTCATGCCACATAATTGGCAGCTTGATGTGTCCATCCTCACCCGAGAACCCGAAACACTAGCCTTCGACATCCTGACAAACCCCCCAATCTACTATTCCCTTTCCACAGCCATCTCCGTTCCCCAAATCTACCTACAACAATTCTGGAATCGGTTACAGTTTGTCACCGATGCCGAACCACACTTCACCACCACCATAGACTGTGTCCCAGTCAAAATAACCACCGCAGCCATATGCCATATTCTTCACCTACCCGCTGAAGCCCATTCCCTGAATCGCCTTCACTTTGCCCCCATTCCTTCCCTCCACGAAACCCTTACTGAAATTCAAACTTTGGGATATGATGGTCCACTCACCAAACCCTCCGATTTCAGGACAAAGAATCCCCAGGCTCACTGGAGGCATCTGTTTGACGTCATCAACAAGTGCTTCACCGCAAAGCTTTCTGGACACGACTCTGCATCCGCTCAAGTCCTAGCAATGTTTGCTGGCTTTGCCTACGGCCGGCACGTGGATTACGCGGCATTCTTCTTCGAGGAATTGAGGAGAGTTCACCTGGAGAGGAGCACCAAACGAGGACGAAAATACATCGCTCTCCAGCATTTTTTACAGCTAATAATTCAGTACGCCATGGACAACGATGACGACATTCATGAGCGTCCAGAGGCAGATGTCTACCCAACAGTGGCGATCCAAAAGCTTAATCTGCCAAAAGGGGCTCCTTCTGTACCAGTGATGACAATCCCACTGTCCCTTCTTCTAAGGGCAGTGCAATCTGAAAGGGTTAGGGCATATATGAGAGATTTCTATCCGGATGAGGCTCGGTCAGATCCGACTGAGCCTACCCAGTTCAAAGGTGAGGTTAGAATGAGTGAGGAAGAGGGAGAAGCAGCGGAAGAAGAACAATCAATGCGTTTAGGTGAGCGGGAGCTTGTGTGTGTGAGAGAGGGAGGAGCAGGTGAGGCAGCAGAGACGGCGGATTCTGAAAGAACCGTCTCCGTTTTAAGAGGGATAGAAGTAACATCTGAGGGTGACCACAGCCCAATCAGCCGGACAACCCACTTTCAGACCATTAGTCCGATGGTCGAACTCACCCCAACCACCCACTTAGCATCCTCTCAACAGGGTGCTACTTCATTGCACGGGGAATTACCACGCATGCCATCACCCTCTCATTCGGAGATCCAAGGTGTTGAACAAGGTCACACTCCGTCCCATGTGACAAAACATCTTTCGCCCACGATTTACTCCCCACCCCCACACACATCGCACGACACCTTCGTGGCGTCCTATCAACGAGCTGTCTCCGTGGTGGCTCCTCAAACTTCTGGATCTGAGCATCCCATTGTGGAGCCAGAAATGACAGAAGGAAGACCTGGGTGGCTCCATCTACGCCATCCACTTCAGGCCATCTCCAAATAAACTTAGAGATGTTAACGGCAGCTCTACGTGCTGCCGGTGTCGTTACCCAGGCTACCCTGGACGCCCACAAGGAGGCTGCCAAGGAACGACATACCGCCCTTTTATCATTAATTAAGGGTAAGGGTGTCGCTTCTGAGGATGTGCGTCCACCAGGGACCCGATCAGTCCAAATGATGATTCAAGAGCTGTCAGATACAATAGACGCGCAAAACCGCCTAATCCGTCAAGTCCGGGAGCAACTAAACTCCCGCATGGACCTTCTAGAATCTGCAGTGATCGAGCTCCAGTGCCGTCCCTAGGCTGAGTCCCAAAAAAGGAAGCATGACGATCAGGACGACCCTGATCGCCATGAGGGGGAGAAGCGCCAAAAGACTCAGTCTGAGGACCTAATGTTGATCGTAAGGGGAGCAGAATCAGAAAGTACAGAGGTTCAGGGGTCAGGGGATAAGATGCACGAGGCTCAGGAGTACTTAATGATAGAAGACAAGCCAATGTTTGAGGGTCCAGCTCCATTGGACCCGATGCCAGCCATGGTAGAGTTCGAACCCTTACACGAAAAGGATGAAATCATATTGGTGTCAGACTCAGACTCCGATACTGATGACAACCAACCCTTAATCATACCTAAGCCTGAGCCTGAATCACCACAAGACTCTCCACCCCCAGCTCCACAACAAGAATCCCAAATAGTCCAAAGCCCTCCCAAATCTCAATGTCTTCCCTCAGTCCAACGTGTAACCAAAGTGCAATTTCTGGAGCCAGGGCCCACAGAAACGAGGCGGGTAGATAGATTTAATGACCCTCTTGAGCAGCCCGGTGAATATGACAGAAGTGATCTCTACTGGGTGGGTTGGTACACGAGAGGTGAGGTACATACTCTACCACCTGAGTTGAAAGAGGAATTAAGACAAGAACGGCGGGGGAAAATCTTAAAATTACTAGAAGCTAAATCTTCAGAGATAGTAGAACCCTCCGTTCAGGGCCTCAAAGAATTTCTGCAAAAGTTTCCGCCAGAGCAGTTCCAGAATCCTTTCCTGGAAGAACGGTTTAAGATGGTGTTCAGAAAAAAGCCAGGGTCTTACAGCAGGCGCTTACTCATGGAACTTACCAACTTATCCAAAGCTGAACAGGCCGAGTACAACCAAGTGATGCTCAGGGAAAGGAGGTCCAAAGTCTCGAAATCTAAGATAAAGAAACTCCTCAACATCATAATGTGCAGAAGAGCGAAAGTATACTATCCTGCCTTTCAAGTAGAGAGAGAAGATGGCACAGTTGAGGAGTTCTTCGAAAATGACTTAGACTTCATAAATGTGGATGACGTTGAATTTCTACACAACCGACTGAGACACAGATTCAGAAAGCTTCTGTCTCACATGACTGCCGTAGGTGCTCTCATTAGAAGTATGAACCGCCGCTATATTATCATGTGCCTCAAAGATTTCAAATGGCGATAGAGAGCTCGCTGGTTAAAGTTGGTCTACGAGCACCTGGCCAAGATAGTTTTCTTCTCGCCCACCATCCTGCTTAGAGAGTCATCTTCAGAGGAGGCCCGGGTGTTATTTTTGTGAACCAGAAAGGTTATAAGAGATTCATGCGCTTTGAGGATCTTCCTTGTTATTCCGACGGTACTATCAGAATGGTTAGAGCTGTGCTTATTCGAAAAGTTCAAGAATATGATGCTTAACCAGATCCAGAACTTGGATGCTCACCGAAGGAAATACAGGATACCCTCAGCGGCATCGAATACCTGAACGAACGGCTACACATGAGACAAGTGATCAGACGATTCGATGTCATCCTTGGGCTCCGTGAATCGACAGACCATGCCAGAGTTCCAGGACCTCCACATTGATCGAAAAGGGGGAGATTGTCAGATATTAAATTTGATCATGTGGATCTATTTTGTAATAATTAGTTAGTTAATGTTTAGTCTTGTATTTATTTTCTAGTTAGTTTATTTCTATGTAAAACTTCAAGGGCTAAATGTGACTATCCTTGAAACTTAATTAAAGGATCCTACACATAGGCTCCTAAGGTTGTATTTTCATTTACATGGTTGAAAAAGAAAGAAACATTCCAGCCATTTGCATTATTCTCTCAAACATTCTTATTGTTCTTCATCATTACACAATTATTGAGTTGACATTCTTTTTGTGAGTGATAAAGAAATATTTATGTGTTGATTTCATCTGGGAATACAATACAACAACCTAATCTTGAATTATTCTACTCACGAACTGAAAGGGGCGATATCGAACTTAGCAGGCGATCTCGAACTTGTCGTGTTGCACGACTTTGTTTCCTGTTCCACGAAGATCCACACAATTCCGTCTCGAATATAGACTTTGTTTTTGTTGTTTTAACTCACAAACAACTAAGTAAGTGAACTTTGGGACTTTGAATGGTTTAAAATGGTGTATTTTGGGTTTAGGTGACCGGAAAACTAGGTGGTTTAATCACAAAGTTTTAGGCTATAAAACTTCAAATAAAACATAAATAAACTTGATTAGAACCTTTTAAGACTAGATCCATTTGTCATTTAAGTCTAAAAAGGATTAAATCGAATTTTTTTGAAATTCCAAGGGTCGACTTTGAACTTGTTCATCAGGAACAGTTCTCACGAACTTGAGGCCCCTCTCGAACTTAGATCAAATATCTACAAGTTCGAATGTCTCACACGAACTTACCTTAAGTTTGTAGGGCTTCTCAAAGTCAAACAAACTTAAGTCTAAGTTCGAAGGTTGGAGCTCAGAAGGCAAGAAATACCAGAGAGTGGTTAAAGTTTGCATTGAACAGGGACTACATGCATGAAGCAATTTGAATAAGCCTAGTACTATAGATTAATGAATATCAACTAGAAGCTATCGTCAAGGGGGAGTCTGTTGGTGCACCCGGTGTGATGATAACAGTCTAGTTCTGTTATAGACAGTCATTTGTAATAGATGGGATTTATTAATACAAGTCATGTTTGTTTGTTCATGTTTATGGATTAAGTACATGATTGTGTATTGTGTTTATGTCTGCATGTGAAGTTCATAGCCTCATGAACTTCACATGCAGACTTAAACACAATACACAATCATGAACTTAATCCATAAATATGAACAAACAAACATGACTTGTATTAATAAACCCCATCTATTACAAATGACTATCTATAACAAAACTAGACTGCTATCGTCACACCGGGTGCACCAACATGTTCCTCATGACACAGCTGTTCCACACCAAATAGCTGTTGAAGGACCACACCAAATCCCTCTAGTGAAGCTGCTCCCAAAATGCAAATTCCATCATCAGTTTTCGTCACTGATGATGTTGACTTACATATCCCCTCTCCCCATGATGAGGTGCCTACAAACCAAGGCAGTACCGAGGGAACCACCCAAGGTCTTCATGAAGGTGTTACAATACTAGTAACATCTCCATCTCCAATTCCTTCACCTCATGATGTAGCTACAACCACTGTTGAAGGTCCCCTTGATCCTTCCAAATTGGGCCATTTAACTTATGCCCAGGCTTTGGAATTGCTTTCATAGTATCCCTACCGTCACCGCTGATCCTCATACTCCACAACAGGTGTCAGGTCTTGCTGAAATCTTCTACCACACTGCCATCCACACTGGCTTCTCTAAATACCTTAGTGGTATCCCTGTAAAATTCTGTGGCAGCAAACTTTGATGATATGCATGAGTCCCTTGAACTCACTCTTGCACAACTTTAGAGTTTGGTGTTCACAGAAACTGATAGGGCTGCTATTTCCCAGCTTTCATCTTTTGCCACTTCTCATTCCTCTTCTCTTCAAATTTGTGTTACCCAGCTGGCAGAAGTTAAGGACAACCTGGCTTTCTTAGTGCATAGTCTGGTTGTGTCAAGACTTTTCACCAAACCTGCTGCTATCCAGCCTGTTGGATTCGTTCCATCAGGCAGACCTGATATTGAAGGCTATGTGCCATCTCCTTTAAAGGGGGAAAAGTCTAAATCTGCCTCGAAGAACAATTCTAAGGGGGAGAAATCTTCATCTCCCTCTAAGGAGAAATCAGCATCAATAACCCAAGAAGCAGGACAATGCCAAACTGGTGAAGTTGTAGGTACCTCAACTGTCTCTGCAACCGCTGCTCGGCCTACTCAAGTTGGATCTCTGAACCCTGCACCATCTAAGGGGGAGGAATCCATTCCTCAGGATAGGCCAAGCAGAAGGAGTCACTTGATTTTGGAACAAACTGAAAAAGAAGAAGAGGAGGAAACTGAAGCTGTTCTAACTAAAGCAACAAAGGGAAAGGGAAAGCCTCTATGGACACTGACTATCTCAAAGCTGCTTAGCTCAAATTTGACAAATCTTAGGCCAAAGATATGCGCATTCCACTAGAGACTTATTATAAGTAGAAACAAGAGCAGCTTCAGATTCTTGAAAGTAAGAAGGAGGAAGCAGCCTCTGCTAAAGCCCTTGCGTAAAAGGAGGCAAGAAAGATCAAAATGCCCTCCTTGGATGTTCAAAGGAAACTGATAGAGGCTGCCAATGAGTTAGTGGTTGCTAAAGATGGAGAGAAAGAACAAAGTGCACAGGTCTTGGTGATCAAATCAAAGCCTGTATCCTCATCAGCTAAAGCCCAAGTCCACTTTGATAATATGGCAAGGAAGAAATAATTTGATGTTGCAAATAGAAGGCTTGCCAAGGAAACAATTGTCAAAGCTGTCCCCATATCAAGAAAAGGTAAGCAGTGGAGACTTCAAATTACAAGGCACGGTGCTGATGGTCCTAAATTAGAAGCCTACGAGTCCACTGATGTTGCCAGCAAGGGGTATAGGGAATGGGTTGAATTGGCTGTTGTCCTGAGAAGATGAAAATCTGATACTACTAAAGCTATCAGGGAATATGTCAAAAAGCTGATGGAAAAGGTGAAAGACCTGGGCTTGATTCCTGAAGAACAAATCAAGGGTACCTCACTGGTGGAACCCAAGATTAAGCCCAGGAGGCAGAAAAAGGATACAGAGCTTGAAGACTCATCATGATGATTGAACAAGGCATGTATGCTGTTGAAATTAAAGGGATTGATCATAGCCTGCCTGAGGGAGTTGAGCCTGAAGAAGGTAAATTTATTGAAGAACTTGAAGTTGGGGGTTTCTTTGTGGACCCCTTGACAAGGAAAATGTGTTTCCAAAGACCTTCAGATCTTCATAAAGTTGGCCTTAAGCAGATCACTGCCTTCAGACTCTCAAAGGCTTTTGAACAACATGCAAGATGGAGAGTCATCATTTGGGAGCAGCTTAAAGTCTTTTATGAAAGAGGAGAACTTGAAAGTCCTGACTTCATGTTCCTCAGAAGTGAGATAGAATAATTTGATGCCAGAATTGAGAAGGCATATGTGAAGGCTGAACAACAATAACTGCTTCAAGGTCCATCTGCTGCTGAGTAGATGAAGAATGGAAGCTGTCCATTAGTTGGACAGGCTTACCATCACTTGCTCCTAACATCAACAGTCCAAACCTTTTGAAATTTTCTTCTTGTACATATGTTGTACTTTATTACATCAGTTGTAATGTATCTCAGTACATTGGTTGTACTTCTATAAAAACATGTGTTGTTTAAATCAGTGTATATATAAACAGATCTTTTACTTTACTTCAATGTTGTACTTACATTTAATGTAAAAATATATAGTGATCATTGATATAATCAGCTTAGACAAATTATTACAAATATGGAGAGATTGTTAGGCACAAAAAGGCCTCAATCAAACCTGCTCTACATCATAGGGGGACATTATAAATCAAACCTGTTTGATACACTTGAAGAGTATAATTTAAGGTCTGTTAATGCCTTATTGAAACCTGATAATTGATTTGAAATATTAGTCAAAGCTGCTCACCCTGTTACATTAGTTGTAACTTAGGCAGATTGCCCAAGCTGTCCTTTTCTGTTTGACAGGCTGGACATAAACTGTCTACGCTGCTCATGCCCGTTGAGCAGCTTGGACCAAAACTAAGTGTTCTGTTCTTTGTGAACAGATCATGTTCTTTGTGAACAGGTTATACACTTTATGGAATTTGTTTCCATGTCATCATGTATTGTCTTGTACGAAAAGATCAGTTTGCAAGTCGAAGACAAAGTTGAAAATCAGAAACTGCTTACACTGCCCAAGCTGTTTTGATACACGAAGACAAAGTGGATATTTGAAATGGGTGACAGACAAAGATGACATTCCTCTTTAAGGTAAAGCAATTTGCAACAGAGACAAAAAGGAAAAGACAAAGATTCTGCTACATAGGGACAAATGTTGTTTTGTCAAAATTTGCAAAAAAAACAGTTTTGTCTTTTTGAAAAGGCACTCCACTGTCTCTGCATCCAATGAGGAAGGTTCACCAGTATTCTCTAAGAGAGTATAAAAGGAAGCTTCTAAGGAATGTGAGATAACCAGGAGAGAGATATCCAGAACGTGCAAAGAATTCTGTTTTCATGCATGCAAAGTCTGCTTAGAAAAGAATAGTTGAGTGTGTCCAAGTTGTTCTTGTTCAAGTTGTCTGTCTGTCTTGTGAAATTAGCGAGTACATCTTAGTGAGTTAATTCATTGTAACTAGTCTGAGTGTGTCTTAGATTATTTGTGTATCTGTTATTCTATCATCTCAGTTTGAACTATTCCGCAGTTCAAACTTGTTTGTAATTAACATTTGTTGATATATATACATACAAACATTGAGAAAAGTGTGTTGAGATTTTAAATAGTTGTATTCACCCCCCCCCCCCCTCTACAGCTTACAACAACATACTAGGAAAACCTTTTGGGACCTACAAAAATGATGATTCAAGCAAAAAAGACAAAGAGAATGAATACTCAATCAAATTCAATTGCAGAGAGAAGAATAGTCGCCGCTTTTCAATATAATATTTAAAAGGAAAACGTGACAAAAAGTTGTGAAACCCTGGGCAGATAATCTATTAAATACCTAGGATAACTATGAAACGCATACACAAACCACCCTCAACTTTTTATCTAAATGAATAGATTACAAATACATGAATAGAAATGCATGGAAATAAAATAAACAAGAACTATTACAAAATGAAACTACAGGATTGAAATTACATATCTAACACAAACTCTGTGTAGGTCCCGAATAAGCAAGCAACGCAATCAATAAAACAATATATAGTAAAGATTACGAACGAGAAACAATACCCATAGCCGAATATATAAACCTTGAACGAAGAACATGAAGAACAAAGGTTATTTCTCTCTTTATGCAAAAGGCTAAACGCACTTCTGACACTTTCAATAATACACAATAAAACCTAATTAACCCTTGAAATAATAAACCTAATGAGGCCTAAGCCCATGGATTAAACTATTAAAGCCCGTACATAAATAACCTATGAACTATAAAATAAATACAATTAAACCCCCAGAGTTGATTACAATTGATTAAGTCTAACAATCTCCCCCTTTGTGATCAAGTCTGATTTCTTCAAAATAAGCTTGATCTTCTCATGAATAATCTCCCTTTTGAATGATCTTCTATTTCAATAATAGCTTTCGAAGATTTCTCAAAAGTGAAAACCTTCAACTGATGTGAACATGATCTTCAACTTTGATAAGAATCTTCAGCTAAGTAGAGAATCAGTTATGCTTGTTGTTAGATTTTTCGTTCTTTTGTGGCTTTCGGGAATTCCCTGTACACTTAAAGTAAGATAAAAAGTTTATATGTTAAGGGGGAGAATACTAAAGGCTCAAAGAAAGCAAGTACTGAAGAATTCAGTGGTAGAAAGGAAAGAGAAGGAGAAATATAGTTTCAACCAGAAATAAAGCTACTCTGAAGAAAATCCATGTTTGGTTGAACTATCAAGGGGGAGAGACCAGAGTTAAAGTGAAAGATATCAGAGAAAGTCAATGTTTAAAAGTTCAAAAGCTTCAACTAATTTCAAGACTAAACTGAAATAAGAAATCATTGTACGATCTACCTGAAGCATGTGCTAAAGTTAAAGCCTTCTGATTCTAAAGGTGACAAAATTCATTGCCAAGTTCGTTGAAGATTCTTATAAAAGCTGAAGATCATGTTCACATCAGTTGAAAGTTTTCACTATTGAGAAATCTCGGTAAACTGTTATTGAAAAAGAAGATCATTCAAAAGGGAGATTATTCATCAGAAGAGCAAGCTTATTTTGATAAAATCAGACTTGATCACAAAGGGGGAGATTGTTAGACTTTATCATTCCTAATCAAGTCTGGGGGTTTAATTGTATTTTATTTAATAGTTCATTGGTTATTTATGTACTGGGCTTTAATAGTTTAACCCACAGGCCGACCACATTAGGTTTATTGTTTAAAGAGTTAATTAGGTTTTAGTGTGTATTATTGAAGGTGTTAGGAGTGCGTGTAGCCGTTTGCAAAGAGAGAGAAATAACTTTTGTTCTTCGTGTTCTTCGTTCAACGTTTATATATTCGGCTATTAGTATTTTTTCTCGTTAGTAATCTTTATTATATTTTGTTTTATTGTTTGCGTTGCTTGATTATTCGGGACTTACAATGGGTATCAAAGATGAAAGGTTGGTTTTAAAGTGTTATTTTATTATGATTTTCAATCATATACTTGCAAAATCTTAATATTTTTGCTGTAATATTGTTCAAGTTCTTGATAATTCTTCGTGTTCTTCGGAGAACATTCCTGTTTGATCTTTAAAATCGAAATTTCTGAACTGATTGTGATTAAATCTTGTTTGATACTATATTCCTTCGGGTGAACATCATACCGTTTAATCAAAAATTCATAAAAGAAAGTCAAGGCAGTTCTCACACCTGCTCAACTGATTCGAAAGAAGGCTGATAGAATAGCACGTTCATTCATCATCAAGTATATTGCAAATGAAAAATATATCAACATAGATATTTTTAACACTGGTCGAGAGATATGGGTAGAAATTAAGAGACAGATGCATGGAAATGATCGGAACGCTAAACAGCGAGAGGCAAATGCTCTCATGAACTATGATATGTTCTTTGTCAAAGATGATGAGCTTCTGGAAACCAAGTATCATCTGTACTGCACGATAATGAAAGAACTCTGAAAGAATGGGGTTAAGAAGTCTCAAGTTGGGCTGAATAGGAAGTTGTAAATTCGTTAAAACCCGAATGGAAACAATTCGTCTGGTTGATCCGAGAAATAAATGACATCAGCATTCACGATCTGTTTGATAGCCTAGTTGTTTATCAATCAGAAGTTTCTAGTAAGTCTGACACCAAAAAGGTAGATGAACCCACCACGTCTGACTCTCTTGCTCTACTAATTGATAAAAGACTTAAGTCTTCAAAAGCAGTTAAACTTCTTAAACTTCTTTTGGAGTCTTCTAAGTCCGATACCGATGAAGCTGACCCCGAGGCGACTGAACTTCAGAGTTCAATTGTGTTGCTTACAACTACATATCGTAAGAAGTTTCCTAAGACGTCAAACAAACTTCAAAGAGAAGCAAAGAGCAAGAAGTATGATGACAAGATGGAGATAGCTAAAAATCTTAAAGTTGAAGAACGCAAGTTCGATGACAAGAAAGGGTGCTACAACTATGGAAATTCCAGCCACTTTGCTGGTGAATGTCGTCTTCAGAAGCAGAAGAATGAGAACTACTACAAGATAAAGTATAATCTCTCTAAGCAAATGAATGCCGATCGCGCTTTGTTTGTTGAAGAAGAACACTGGCTAAAAGACACTATGTTGGTACACCCTGTGTGACGATAGCAGTCTAGATATGTAATAGATAGTCAAATGTAATAGATCAGGTTTTGTTAATACAAGTCATATATGTTTGATCATGATTGTGTATGATGTTTACATTTACATTTTCATATTGAGTTCAAAGATATGTTCTAGAATAAGTTCAAAGTTAAGTTCTAGAATAAGTTCAAGGATAAGTTCAAAGACAAGTTCTAGAATAAGTTATAGAATAAGTTCAAAGGCTAGGGTTCGAACTTATCCATACCCAGACGAACTTAGTGAAAAGTTCGTAGGGTATTGGACAAGTTCGTGGGCTTGGGCCTAAACAAACTTGATCAGTTAAGTTCGAACTTAATTGATATAATTATGTGATAATCCGTTTTATTCCACGACTTTTGGCGAAATTAGTTTTCAGAGCTCGTATTTGTGCACGTACTAGCTAGAAGTGATTTCAGAGTGTGTTTAGGATAAATACACAGTATCGGGTCGTTCATTGTATCGGCTATCATTGTATTTGTCTCCGGTTTCCGTGCGTGATTGATCCGTTAAGCCACTAACGACGATTCCGCACTCGTTGGACGGTGTCGCGTCAAGATTAGATCCATGACACAGGTGACCTTACAAGTGATATCAAAGCAATTCGAGTGTTCTTCGTGTTCTTCGCGTTTCGATGAACATTCTTGGTTTCTTGACGTTTTTACCGGATAAATCCCCTTTTGGAAGTTTTCAGAGTTCTACAAGCAAGGCTACGAGGAAAAATTCATATTAGATCCCTTTTTTTGTTGAAATCAATGTTTTTAACATTAAAAACATTGGTTTAATCTAAAATTTTGAAAAAAAAATTGAATTTTTGGCCGTTTCTCGAACTTGCGGCGCTCGAACTTAAGGGGTGTATTAGGGTTCTTCGAACTTGTCAGAATACGCTCTTCACTAAGTTGTTCTACGGTTTATTCGAACTTGTCAGATTTTTTGAGGTTGTCAGACGAATTTTCTGAGGATTCGAACTTGCTGGGATTCGAACTTAGTTGGTGTTCGAATTTAAGTTGTTTCGAACTTGTCAGAAGTTCGTAGTGTTTCTCGAACTTGATTCACTTCAAATTTGTCAGAACATCTAGGGTTTCTCGAACTTGCATACTTTCGAACTTGTTGAGTTCGAACTTAAAATAATTCAAATTTAATTTACAAAACGAATTTAAAATTAAATTCATTCGAACTTGAATAAGTTCGAAGGATTTATTTTAAATTAATTTTTAAATTAAATTGTTTATGTTCGAAAACAAAAAGTTTTAAAGAATATCGAGTTTGCAAAAATTCTTGGAAATGGACCACGAGGCTGACAACAAATTCTCCACCAAGCTGATGAAGATGGAAGATTACTACTTGTGGAAAGATAGGTTTGCAGACTTTGCAAGATTTAATGACATGCGTATGTGGATATGCATTGATGAGGGATATGTTCCTCCTACGCAAGAGCTTGAAGGACAATTAAGAGTTTTGACGTATCAGAACATGATGACCACTAAAAGATTTATGAGGCCGCGAACCGAGCTTTTTCGTCTATCAGAATGGCGTTACCTCAGGAGATTCTACACACACTGAGAAGTCATAGGACTTCTAAAGAGCTTTGGGACGCTCTAGAGAAGAGGTGTGAGGGAAATCCCAGGGTACGTATGGGTAGAATAGAAATGCTGAAGCAACAGTTTGCTATCTTCAAAGCACTGAAGAATGAGACGCTAGATGAGATGATGATTCTATCATCTACTGACTGAACTTGATAATCACAATGTTGAATATCAAGAAACTGAAAATATTGATAAGCTTCTGGATGCTTTACCTGCTAAGTGGGAAATGTAGACGGCGCTAATAAAGCATGATGAACAGAAATTTAAGACTCTTACTCTTGAAGAGGTTATTGGAACGTTGAGGGCCTAAAACTTCAAGTTGCAGAAGAAGGAACGGGAATTCGATCAAGTACAAGATCCAGAAATGTACTTCGGGAAGTCAATGCCGTCAACTTCTAGTGAACCGAAGTCAGGGGCCACAACATTTTTTCCGGGAGAAGAGCCTATACCAGTTGAGTCAGAGTATTCTAGTAATAGGGTGTTCTTAGGGTTTTCCAAACCAAAAGAAAAACCATAACACTCAGTGTCTACTTCTCAAGGCTATACTAAGATGCCTATGAGCGCAAAATCAGCTAAAGATCAACTAAATCTTCTAGCTTCGTTTGTCGTAGCTGACGACAATTGCGTTCAAGGTAAAATAAACGATGCAGCTTTATGGGAAGAGGACTACGATCAGGTAGATCCTGACGACTTCGAACAGATGGACTTACAATGTCAACTGGCCTTGGTGACGCAAATGGTTAAACGATTTATGAAGAGGACGGTAAGGAATTTAAGTGTAAGCAACAACGTTGGTTTTGACAAGTCAAAGGTAAAGTGCTACAACTTTCAAGGGTTAGGACATTTTGCTAGAGAGTGTCAAAGACCAAAGGTGGAAACTTATTAGAATCAGAACCAAGGGAGACATCACTTTATTGGTTTTGGGAATCAAGCAACCATAGCTAGTATGTTAACAAATGTGTCGTCCAACAGACAGCTAGATGACACATATGATTGGAGCACTCATCCGAAGTCGAATGCCAGAGCCTTCATTGCTTAGGTAACTAAGACCGGGGGGGGGGGGGGACAGAGCTGAAGAAGAAGCAGAGGACACCCACCACTCAGACTCGATTGCTTTATTGGTGGAAAAGTCAGAGGAGCAAACCATTCTAGAGTTTGCAGCTCAAATGGCCAATGTGGAATCGTACCGCAAAAGGGCAACTCTAAACTTCTCTATATTTGATGATTTATGTGTTTTAACTGCTACTTTAAATGATAGATTAAATCTAGATCTGGAGACACATAACACCTTAACAGCTCAGGTCCAATCATTAAAATATGATAATGTTAGTCTTCTAGATATTAAGGAGGATTTAAGGAACAAGATGAAAGCAGATGCTCAGGATGTGATAGTTCTAAAAGACAAGTTAAGTGAACAATGTGTCAGGTTAGAACTCATTTATGAGCATGTCGAATCTTTGACCAAAGAACTCACCCTTAAAGATGTAGAGCTAGCAAAATCTAGAGTTAAGGTTGCAGAGGCCAATAGAAAGCTTGAAAAGTTTAGGAACTCATCCCTAAATCCAGGAAAGATCTTAGAAGCTCAAAGGCAGTCTAAGAAACTAGCAAGCCTAGGTTATCAGGAGAGTCCTCCACCGTTCAACGACAACTATGTGCCTCAACCTCAGGATAAAACCACTAAAACGGTTGAATCAGAGGTACCAACAGTAACTGAACCTGAAAAGGAAAATTCAACTAACGTGTCTACCACAACCCCTAAGATTAAGAAAGTCAAGCTTGTGCAGCCTACTAGTGACACTAAACTAGTAGAAGCTAAACCTGTAACTGATAATAAGCAAGAGGGTGTAAATACTGTAGTTGAATCGAAAGAACATGACACTAGTGAGACACCTAAATCAAAGGGTACTTATAAGAAATCGACTGATAATATTTCATGCTTTAGATGTCATGAGAAAGGTCACGTTGTGTCTAGCTGTCCTTATAAGAAAGTAGAGTCCATCCCGACAGTAGGGAAGGTAGATCAACCAGACTTAAAGCTAGTAGCTAGTATTGCTAGTACAAGTAGTTCTCAACATACTGAGAAGAACTTGAATGCAACACCTAGGGTAGCTGCTAAACAAATACCGGTGTCGGTCAGACAAAATGAAGTGATTAGGACTAATTCTCTGAATAGAGTCCCTAGTCAATCTAGGTCAGGACCAGAACAAGTCCATAGGAGCACAACACCTAGGAGGACTTACACTCCAGTTAGGTCACATACTCCTGACAGACAACAGACACCAGGTAGAGCCCAGGGATATCACAATGAAATGCATTATAATAGAAATTATTCTAGGGCTCAATCGCAAATGACAGCCCAAAGGCCAAGAGTGAATCTTCATCACTCAGCACCACAACAAGTTCTCAATCAAAAACCCAAGTCACCTGAAAGAAGAGATGGGTATTTGAAAAAATTCAAGTGTGTGGATGAGAATGGTATTACCAAGTCAGTCATGGCTTGGGTTCCCCGTGATAACTAACTTGTTTTCTTTCATGTGCAGGAGCTAACTACAGGTCTTAACAACAAGTGGTTCATCGACAGTGGTTGCTCTCGTCACATGACTGGGGAAAGGAGTCTACTGACAGACTTCAAGGGAGGGAACAAGGGATTTGTATCATTTGCTGGGAACAAGGGAGGATATATCACTGGAACAGGAGTAGGCACTAATGGGACGATCACTATTGATCAAGTTTATCACGTTGATAAACTTGATCACAATCTCATTAGTGTCTCTCAGATCTGTGATAAGAAGAATTAAGTTATCTTTACTGAAAATGAAGCGTTAGTGCTGAAGCCGGGATTCAAGATACCGGAAGAGTGGATCATGATTAGGGCCCCAAGGGTGAATGGTCTGTACATGATGGATATGAATGTATCATACTCATTGTGACGTCCTTGTTAATTAATGATATAATTGTAATCTCCAGAATCGATAAACAACCCAATGAATAATCATGATAATTGAAATTGAATACTTAAATTAGAATTAAGCAAATCAACACTAAAGCAAAGTAAAGTACATGACTACAGTGATTAAATCTAGCTATTACATCATCAATAATGTTTAATAGTAACAAATCCCAGCCCCAAGGCTACATTGTCCATGTACCAATTAGCTTCTAAGGTCACCGAGATAAGAAATGGATTGCTTAAGATGAAGGTCCCACAACACTCTTGCCTTTGCCTGAAAACAATGTGAGTCAACAGTAAGCTAAATGCTTAGTGAGAAAACAGATTATACAAACAACAAATATTTCTTTACATGCAATGCTTAACCATGGGCAGTGTAAGCCCCATGTATGTGAAAACGGCAGTGAAAGCCTCAATGTGTGAGTAAACCATGCAGTGCTAGCATGGGGTGGCAGTTCAATATGCTGATCGGGGATGTGCCGAACCTGACGGGATAACGAGTGGGATGATCAGTCCCCGACAGTGGCCTGCTGTCAGCCCCAGTCCAGGTCGCATCAGATTGTGAAGTAATGATCATGCAGTGCAAGCATGATGTAAATAAATGCACTTTCAATTGAACGCTGGCTACATGTGTATTACATGTCAAGTACGAGTGTGCATCATAACAACTAATCATGTACGAGTGCCAAATGATGTATATGAACAACGTGAACATGCCATTGAATGTATAAACATGAATGTAAAAACAATAAATGTTCGAATGATAATCTGCAACTCACAGTGATTGGTTTTGTGACTTGATCCTGAATCAATGTGTGTTTTGATAACACCACAATGATCTGTAATGTAAGTGTAATAGTGATGTAATGTCAGTAATTGCTTAAAAATTGTATTCTGAAAATTAGGTGAAAATGGGTCTGATTTCGGACCACATCCGAATTCGGATGGTCCGAAATGCAGGTGGTCCGAATTTGGGTAAAGGTCCGAAATTGGTGGATCCGAAATGGGGTGGTCCGAAGTAGGTGATGGTCCGAATTAGGCTTGGTCCGAATTTGGAACTTTGGTCCGAATTGAGCAGGTCCGAATTGGTTGAACAGGACCCGAATTCGGATGGTCCGAATTCGGTCCATAGGGATCCGAGTTCATACTTATAAATTTTCCAGATTTGCATTTTTGACCATTTTACATGTTTCAGTAACTAAAAATTGAAGTTATGAACTTAACTGTACTATATCAACTTATAACATAACATTTGTATACCAAAACAACCCATTTGTGTCCATTTTTTCTATGTGTCTCGATGAACACACACACTAAAACACACACTTAACTTGAAATCATACGTAGAGTTCGAATCTGATTCTGAAAATTGATATATTACATTATCATCACTCGATTTTAACTAATCCATAGTAACATTCAACATGCATAAACATTTGCATCCTAAATCTTAGAAATCGGTTCTTATAAAAACCGAACCAAAACTTCCAAAATCCGTAATATAGGGAGATTGTTACCTTGATTTGAAGTTTGTAGTAGTTATAGTTCCTTCCAAATCACTTGAATCCCGATTTTTAGCACTTGAATCCAACAAATTCGGATTTGATGATGAGTTGATGGGTTTTTCTTAGAGAGAGAGAGTGAGAGATCGAGAGAGCTAGAGAGAGAAGGAGATGGTGAAAATGAAAGGGTTTCCTTTCTTTTATTCTCTATTTTGCTCTATTTGCACATTATACCCCTCAACTTCGTATTTTCTCATTTTAACTGATATTTTGATTATAAGTGACTTAAATTGACATAATAAATCCACCAATACAATATTTAAATCCTTAAATGTTGCAAATTACATGTACTTAAAATTTGGGATGTTACAGCATGGGCTCCACCACGCCTATACTTCGTCCGCGAAGTCATGCTGCGCTAAACAAACTTGGGTACTTAGTTCTCATATCTTCTTCCGATTCCCAAGTATGATTAGCTCCCCGATGATGCTTCCACTTGACCAGCACCATCCTGATTTCCTTGTTACGTAGTTTCTTGACTTTTGTCTCCAAAATGCATTCCGGTTCATCAACAAACCTTAGCCGTTCGTCAATCTTAATGTCCGAGTGATCAGTCCATGGTTCCCTCTCGGGCACCAGACTCTTTCTTAAGTATCCTACGTGGAAGACCGGGTGAACTCCTGATAATTCTTCCGGCAAGTCCAAATGATAGGATTGATTACCAACTCTTTCTAGTATCTTGAAGGGTCCTATGAACCGAGGTGATAGCTTTCCTCGCTTCACGAATCTTGTAACACCTTTCATTGGGGATACCTTCAAGTATACCCAATCGTCCTTTTGAAACTCTATTGCTTTATGACGGCGATCGTGGTAATTCTTTTGCCGATCTTGTGCCGTTTTCATGTACTGCCGAATGAGTTGTATCTTTTCATTGGTTTCTTGTAGCAAAGCAGGACCGGCTATTGGAGTTTCTCCTGTTTCCCTCCAACAGGTTGGAGTCCTACATTTTCTTCCGTATAGAAACTCGAACGGTGCCATCTTGATAGTGGAATGGTAACTATTGTTGTAGGAGAATTCAACCAGTGGGAGGTGATCGTCCCAGTTACCACCCAAATCCATGACACAGGCTCGGAGCATGTCTTCGAGAGTCAGAATTGTTCTCTCACTTTGCCCGTCTGATTGAGGTCTATATGCAGTACTCATTGCGATACGAGTACCAAGACCCTGTTGTAGAGCAGCCCAGAAGTTGGAAGTGAATCTACTATCTCGGTCGGAGACAATAGACTTAGGCACACCATGCCTAATAACGATTTCGTTTACGTAGATCTGGGCAAGACGGTCGAGTGAATAAGTTTCTCGGATTGGAATGAAGTGAGCAGATTTTGTCAATCGGTCAACAATGACCCAAATGGCATCATGTTGACGACGAGTCTTGGGCAGCTTCGTTACGAAGTCCATAGTAATATGGTCCCACTTCCATTCAGGGATAGGAAGAGGTTGCATACTACCATAGGGCTGTTGATGTTCTGCTTTGACTAGACGACATGTTCTGCACTTCTCTACATATTGACCAACGTCCCTTTTCAACCCTGGCCACCAGAAATCGGCCTTCAGGTCGTTGTACATTTTTGTGCTGCCAGGATGAATTGAGAATCTGGATTGGTGAGCTTCTGCAAGTATCACTTCTCGCATGTTCCCGAACTTAGGAACCCAAACTCTGCCGTACACACCTTTGAGTCCAGTTCCATCGTCTTGCATTAATGGCAACTGAATCCTGACATTTTCGTCCTTTACATTCTCCTCCTTTAAGGCCTGCAACTGAGCAGCTCTTACATCGTCTATAATAGTTGAGGTCAAAATTGTAGAAGTCAAGGCATAGCAATATGCCTTGCAGTATGCTTTTCGACTTAGAGCATCAGCCACTACGTTGGCCTTCCCTGGATGATAGAGAATCTCACAGTCGTAATCTTTTATCAGCTCCATTGACCTTCTTTGCCTCATATTCAAGTCCTTCTGACTGAATATATACTTTAAACTCTTGTGATCAGTGTAGAGCTGACACTTGGTTCCGTACAAATAGTGTCTCCATAACTTGAGAGCGAAAGTCACAGCAGTTAGCTCTAGATCATGAGTAGAGTAGTCTTTCTCATGTGGTTTGAGTTGTCTAGAAGCATAAGCTATGACGTTTCCTCTTTGCATTAGTACCGCACCCAAACCCATGCCTGATGCATCTGTGTAGACTACGAAGTCTTCGTTCCCTTCAGGCAGGGCTAACACTGGTGCTTCACTTAGCAAAGTCTTCAGTTTGTCAAACGCCACTTGCTGTTCTTCTTTCCAAAAGAAGGTTGCATTCTTGCGAGTAAGCTTTGTAAGAGGTACGGCTATTTTGGAAAAGTCCTTGATGAATCGGCGGTAGTAACCAGCCAATCCCAGAAAACTGCGAATTTCTGAGGCGTTGCGGGGTGATTCCTAGTTCTGGATAGCTTCGATCTTTGCAGGATCAACAGCAATCCCAGCACCAGATATCACGTGCCCCAAGAATTGGATCTGAATTAATTGTTTAAGAGGTACAAGTTAATAAAATAATTTATGATTGAGTATAAGGATCATGAAATTGTTTGGAATGTTGAGACGTACCTGCCTCAACCAGAATTCACACTTCGAGAATTTGGCATAAAGTCGCTCTTTGCGCAGCAACTCTAGCAATTCTCGCAGATGTGCTGCATGATCCTCTTCGGTTTTTGAATAAATGAGAATGTCATCGATGAACACGATGACCGATTTGTCGAGCATTGGCCGGCAGACTCGATTCATGAGATCCATGAAAGCGGCCGGCGCATTAGTAAGACCGAACGGCATTACCAGAAACTCGTAGTGTCCGTAACGAGTTCTGAAAGCCGTCTTTGGAATGTCATCAGGGTGTACTTTGAGTTGGTGATAACCCGAACGAAGATCAATCTTCGAGAAGTAACTTGCGCCTTGTAACTGGTCGAAGAGATCATCAATCCGGGGCAATGGGTATTTGTTTTTGATTGTGACTTTATTGAGTTCGCGGTAATCGATGCACATTCGCAATGTGCCATCTTTCTTTTTGACGAACAACACAGGAGCGCCCCATGGAGAAGAACTTGGGCGTATGAAACCCTTGTCGAGCAACTCCTGTAACTGCTTCATCATTTCCTGCATTTCTGCAGGAGCTAGACGGTACGGAGCCTTTGCTATTGGAGCAGCTCCGGGAACGAGATTGATACGGAATTCCACTTGTCGGTCAGGTGGCAATCCCGAGATATCTTCTGGAAAGACATCTGGAAACTCGGAAACGACTGGAACGGTAGAAAAAGATTGAACTTCAGCCTTTGCATCGACAGCGTAGGCTAAGTAAGCTGAACAACCCTTGGCAACGTGCTTTCGGGCTTTTGCGATTGAAATAAGGCATAAGTCGCCTTTGTGTCTGTCACCATAGATACAAATATCTCGACCCTCGGGAGTGGTAATCTTGATCATTCTTTTCTTACATACGATTTGGGCCTCATTGTGAACTAACCAGTCCATGCCTACTATGATATCGAATTCCCCGAACTCCATGGGAATTAGATCTATGTTGAACACTACATCTTCTACAAGTAAAGTGCAATTCCTATATACCTTGTCTGCTTTAACTAACATATTGCTAGCAGTCTCTATATCAAGTACAAATTGCAGTTTCGAAGTAGGCATGTTAAATTGACGAGCAAATGTAGTGGAGACAAACGAACGATTTGCTCCAGAGTCAAACAATACACGTGCAGGAATGGAATTAACATAGAACGTACCAGTGACCACCTCCGAGTCATCTTTTGCTTCTTCAGCTGTGATTTGGAATGCCCTTGTTGGAGCCCTATGAGATTGATCCCTGCGAGCCGTGGAAGCTACAGAAGATCTTGCTGTTGATTGTGGAGCATTCTGATCTCGTGGGGGTTTCGGGCAGTCCCTTGAGAAATGGCCAAGTCTATGACAGTTGTAGCATGCATCATCTTTTCGTGGACAATGCTCCCAGTGATGGCCTTTCTGCCCACAGCAGAAGCAGTACATATCCTGAGTCTTGCACTCCCCAGAGTGCGCTTTTCTGCATCGTCTGCAGTCTCTCATTTCTGAACTGGCCGAAAAGGCCCTTCCTTTCTTGGGTGATGATGACTGTTGATGGGATTGAGGAGAGAATCGGGAAGATCCAGACTCCCGCTGCCTTTTTGGCGGCGACGGTTGAGTCGGTGATGCGGCAGCTGAACCGATGACATAACCGGATAACAGGACAATCTGCTCCACATTCCGAGCAGCCTCGAGTAATCCAGCAAACGTTGTATACCGAACCCCACTCATGGTTCGGCGTATCTCATAGTCTAGTCCGGCCTCAAACCGGGCTATCTTCCTTTCTTCCGTGTCAACTTGATGTGGTGCAAACAAACTTAAGCGGGTGAACTCAACGGCATATTGTGTAACCGTTTTCGTTCCTTGAGTCAGATTCAGGAACTTCGCCTCTAGACGACGCTTCTCATCAGTAGGACAGTATTGCTGGGAGAATACTTCCTTGAATTCATTCCAGGACATGTGCGACACTACTTCCATTGTCAGCACATGTGTCATTGCATCCCACCACATAACAGCGTCCCTTGCAAACATAGCGGTTGCAAAGCGGACCATGTCCTTATCAGCACAGTCGCTGATTCTGAAAGTTCTCTCTGTGGTGGTGATCCATTCCAATGCAGTAACGGCGTCTCCAGTCCCATCAAAAGTAACCGCTCCGTTACTTTTGAAGTCCTTAAACCTACAGCCCCTTGATCTGTTGGAAGACCCAGTATCATCTTGCCTTTCTCCGTGGTCGTCTTGTTGTTGCCCCTTGTTCTTTCGCTTATCGGCCTTACGTTTTGCCTCGGCCTCATCTCTGGCCCTTAACTGATCTGCAAATGACTGAGCCTGCTCAGCCATTCGTTTGGATTGTAGCTCATTGTTTTGTTCCATGAGAGCTTGCATCATCTGGAACATTTGCTGAGGAGTCATATCGTCTCCTGACATGTTCTGAAATATAACAACTTATATTTAGAACATTTATTTGTAAGTCCTAAGTGTACAGTTACCCTTTGTGTTTCCCCGTGTGCATGTCAATCCTATCTTAGTTCAGATCATTACTTAGAAGTTCTTTCTAATATCATGACCTAAGTTTGAGTCCAAGTCCTCGCGGACACTTGAAACCTCAAACTAATGCTCTGATACCAAACTGTGACGTCCTTGTTAATTAATGATATAATTGTAATCTCCAGAATCGATAAACAACCCAATGAATAATCATGATAATTGAAATTGAATACTTAAATTAGAATTAAGCAAATCAACACTAAAGCAAAGTAAAGTACGTGACTACAGTGATTAAATCTAGCTATTACATCATCAATAATGTTTAATAGTAACAAATCCCAGCCCCAAGGCTACATTGTCCATGTACCAATTAGCTTCTAAGGTCACCGAGATAAGAAATGGATTGCTTAAGATGAAGGTCCCACAACACTCTTGCCTTTGCCTGAAAACAATGTGAGTCAACAGTAAGCTAAATGCTTAGTGAGAAAACAGATTATACAAACAACAAATATTTCTTTACATGCAATGCTTAACCATGGGCAGTGTAAGCCCCATGTATGTGTAAACGGCAGTGAAAGCCTCAATGTGTAAGTAAACCATGCAGTGCTAGCATGGGGTGGCAGTTCAATATGCTGATCGGGGATGTGCCGAACCTGACGGGATAACGAGTGGGATGATCAGTCCCCGACAGTGGCCTGCTGTCAGCCCCAGTCCAGGTCGCATCAGATTGTGAAGTAATGATCATGCAGTGCAAGCATGATGTAAATAGATGCACTTTCAATTGAACGCTGGCTACATGTGTATTACATGTCAAGTACGAGTGTGCATCATAACAACTAATCATGTACGAGTGCCAAATGATGTATATGAACAACGTGAACATGCCATTGAATGTATAAACATGAATGTAAAAACAATAAATGTTCGAATGATAATCTGCAACTCACAGTGATTGGTTTTGTGACTTGATCCTGAATCAATGTGTGTTTTGATAACACCACAATGATCTGTAATGTAAGTGTAATAGTGATGTAATGTCAGTAATTGCTTAAAAAATTGTATTCTGAAAATTAGGTGAAAATGGGTCTGATTTCGGACCACATCCGAATTCGGATGGTCCGAAATGCAGGTGGTCCGAATTTGGGTAAAGGTCCGAAATTGGTGGATCCGAAATGGGTGGTCCGAAGTAGGTGATGGTCCGAATTAGGCTTGGTCCGAATTTGGAATTTTGGTCCGAATTGAGCAGGTCCGAATTGGTTGAACAGGACCCGAATTCGGATGGTCCGAATTCGGTCCATAGGGATCCGAGTTCATACTTATAAATTTTCCAGATTTGCATTTTTGACCATTTTACATGTTTCAGTAACTAAAAATTGAAGTTATGAACTTAACTGTACTATATCAACTTATAACATAACATTTGTATACCAAAACAACCCATTTGTGTCCATTTTTTCTATGTGTCTCGATGAACACACACACTAAAACACACACTTAACTTGAAATCATATGTAGAGTTCGAATCTGATTCTGAAAATTGATATATTACATTATCATCACTCGATTTTAACTAATCCATAGTAACATTCAACATGCATAAACATTTGCATCCTAAATCTTAGAAATCGGTTCTTATAAAAACCGAACCAAAACTTCCAAAATCCGTAATATAGGGAGATTGTTACCTTGATTTGAAGTTTGTAGTAGTTATAGTTCCTTCCAAATCACTTGAATCCCGATTTTTAGCACTTGAATCCAATAAATTCGGATTTGATGATGAGTTGATGGGTTTTTCTTAGAGAGAGAGAGAGTGAGAGATCGAGAGAGCTAGAGAGAGAAGGAGATGGTGAAAATGAAAGGGTTTCCTTTCTTTTATTCTCTATTTTGCTCTATTTGCACATTATACCCCTCAACTTCGTATTTTCTCATTTTAACTGATATTTTGATTATAAGTGACTTAAATTGACATAATAAATCCACCAATACAATATTTAAATCCTTAAATGTTGCAAATTACATGTACTTAAAATTTGGGATGTTACACTCATCGATGGGAACAATTTGTCTACCATCTAAAGCTTCAGAATCCGAATCTATACTGTGGCACAGACACATGGCACACTTGCACCTAAGGAAAATGAACTACATCACGAAAAATGGTTTGGAGCAAGGTGTTCCGCTGAAGAGTTTTCAGTTCGACGACAAGTGTGTCCCGTGCAAGAAGGGAAAACAACATAAGAAGTCACACAAGTGAAAGACTCAAAACTCGATCGCTTCCACCTTCGATTTGCTGCATATGGATCTCTTCGGTCCAATAAACAAAAGGAGCATAGGTGGTAGTTGGTTTTGTTTAGTTATTACTAATGATTACTTACGTTTCTCTTGGATTTTCTTTTTAGGTACAAAGGATGAAATAGCAGGCACGCTGATTGGGTTCTTAGACCAAGTCGAGAACTCATACGGGACAAGGGTAAAACATATCAAGAAAAATGGCACACTTGCACCTAAGGAAAATGAACTACATCACGAAAAATGGTCTGGAGCAAGGTGTTCCGCTGAAGAGTTTTCAGTTCGACGACAAGTGTGTCTCGTGCAAGAAGGGAAAACAACATAAGAAGTCACACAAGTCAAAGACTCAAAACTCGATCGCTTCCACCTTCAATTTGTTGCGTATGGATCTCTTCGGTCCAATAAACAAAAGGAGCATAGGTGGTAGTTGGTTTTGTTTAGTTATTACTAATGATTACTTACGTTTCTCTTGGATTTTCTTTTTAGGTACAAAGGATGAAGTAGCAGCCACGCTGATTGGGTTCTTAGACCAAGTCGAGAACTCATACGGGACAAGGGTAAAACATATCAAGAGTAATAATGGAAACAGTGTTTAAGAATTCAGTGTTTGGTGTACATTGCCTAACTAAAGGCATAGTGCATCAATTTAGTGCACCTTATGAGCCACAACAAAATGGGGTGGCAGAACGTACGAACAGGACTTTGATTGAAGCAGCAAGGACCATGCTCTAGGATTTAATGCTTCTTACCATGTTTTGGTGGGAGGCAGTGATTACCGCGTGTCATGTTTTAAACCGGGTCCTTACTGTCAAATCACTGAACAAAACCTGTTATGAAGTTGAATAAAAGACCTCCAAATTTGACTGGCTTTGAACCGCATGGGGTGCTGTGTACTTTATTTAAAACAAAACATCAACCTATGTTTGGTGAAAAGGCAGACGAAGGATACTTCCTAGGTTATGTTCCTAATTCACCAAACAAGAGGGTTTTTGACAAAACAAACGGTACGGTTGAACTTGTGTTTAACATTGACGTAACAAGTTATTCACATGAACCCCAAACTAGTCCTGAATGGTTATTTTATTATGACTCTGTGTTTGAATCATTTAACATACCGTTTAGTGGAATTGCAGGTACTGTGGAAAATGACTTCTCATCATTGAATCTCAACGACGAGTGTAGAGGTATTCCAAGATCAAGCATTCCATTAACATCTGAGACTACAACGACTGAAGATGGGTCTCCAGCAGAGAATGAACCTGAATTACCTACGAATGAGAATCAGACAAGTAACTCTACCTCCGAAGATAGTGATCATGAGGAAGAAGATATTTCGTCTGAAGTCATACCCCCAGTAGGTCAAATAGGAACGAATTTGGGAGATAATCTTCAGGTTGATGAGATTGAAACTGCAAGAATAAATAAGGATCATCCAATTGAGGGTATCATAGGGAATCCACATGCCAGTGTGAGAACTAAGAGTAGTGTCAATAATTACACAGTGCTGTTATCGATGATCAACGACTCCGAGGCATTTCACACGTGTTTATACTCGTGCTTCATCTCACAAGTAGAGCCAAAGAACATGCAAATAGCACTAAAAGACAATTCTTGGGTTGAAGCCATGCAAGAGGAACTGTCACAGTTCAGAAAGCTTGAAGTATGAGAGTTAGTGCCTTTGCCTTGAGAAGAAGTTGCTATAGGGACCAAATGGGTCTTTAAGTGCAAACGGGATGATCGGGGCATAGTTACTCATAACAAGGCAAGACTTGTGGTAAAAGGGTTCAACCAGGAAGAGGGGATAGACTATAACGAAGTGTTTGCACCAGTGGCAAGGCTTGAGGCGATTCGACTGTTTTTGGCTTTTGCGTCCTTCAAAGGGTTTAAAGTATATCAACTTGACATCAAGAGTGCCTTCTTGTATGACAAGGTAAAGGAATTGGTGTATGTCGAGCAACCGTCAGCGTTTACTGATCCTAAGTATCCCGACAGAGTATATCGACTTGATAAGGCTCTATATGGATTGCATCAGGCACCGAGGGCTTGGTATGAGACATTGTCAACTCACCTCTAAGAAAATGGGTTTGAGAGTGGGAGAATTGATAGTACACTATTTGTTATAAGGAAAGATGAAGATTTCATTCTGGTACAAGTGTACGTGGACGACATCATCTTTGGGTCATCAAACGAGCAAATGTGGAAGGATTTTGAAAGAGGTTATGAAGTCAAAGTTTGAGATGCGTGCTAAGGGAGAGCCAAACTTCTTTCTTGGTTTACAAGTTGAACAAAGGAAAGAAGGAATGTTTATTCATCAGACTAAGTATGTTTACAACATCTTAGAATGCTTCGGGATGAATGGAACAATGCTGACCGCGCATTTCAGTATTCCGATTCAAGTGAATCATAATCTCAGACTGGGTACAGATAGTGATACTGATGTGGATCCGACTTTATATCGGGCCATGATCGGGTCACTTATGTATTTAACTGCTTCTAGACCTAACATAATGTTTGTTGTGTGTATTTGTGCCAGGTTTCAAGCTAATCCGAAGAAAATGCACATGAAAGCCGTAAAGCGGATTCTGAGATACCTGAAGTCGAAACCGAAGCTGGGACTTTGGTACCATGCTGATGGACATCTTGAATTGGAGGCTTATACGGATTCAGACTATGGAGGATGTAGCTTGAACCAAAAATCAACGACTAGAGGTTGTCAGTT
>JAANYP010001614.1:0-52305 GCA_020465985.1 Centrapalus pauciflorus | reverse complement strand
TGCCCCGATAATGCTACCTGTACCGATAGATATAGGAACTGCGAGCTCGAGTTTTGTGACTATAAGTAGGATCTTTCGTTCCTGTAAGCTATTGATTGATAACCTCTCCTCAGACTTTGACCTGATACCGATGTGGATTAAAGAATTCGATATTATTATAGGAATGGACAGGCTCATGGCAAGCAATGCTGAAATCCTTTGTGCCAAAGGATAATTAGAATTAGAACCCCGAAGGAAATGAACGTTATGTTTATGACGATAGAAAAACTCGAGATTTAGGTCTCAATTCTGTAATGAAAGCCCGAAAGTACCTAATCAAAGATTGATCTTTGATCTGGATATCATCAATTTAAGATATTTGAGTCTGTCGTACCGAAGACTGCATTTCGTACTTGTTACGGCCATCTTTAGTTCTAACAATACCGTTCGGTCTCACCAATGCCCCGGCCGCAATTATGGACCTATGAATAGAGTATGTAGGCCAATACTGGACAAATCAGTGATAGCCTTTATTGATGACATTTTGATTTACTCTAAGTCTGAATCTGACCGTGCGAAGCTGCCCAGGACTAAGCGGAATCATGACTCTATAAGAGTAGTAGTGGATCGACCTACTAAGTCAGCCCAATTCCTACCCATACGTGAAGATGAACGCCTCGAAAAGTTAGCTGAATTGTACGTAAAGGAAATCGTGACTAGACATGGTGTGCCATTGTCTATAGTAGCGGACCGTGACAGCAGATTTACTTCTCGTTTTTGGAAGGCTTTTCAGAATGGACTAGGAACTGAACTTAAGATTAGCACCGCCTATCATCCTGAAACTGACGGGCAAAATGAGAGAACGATTTTGACCTTAGAAGATATGTTACGCGCCTGTGTGATTGATCTCGGTGAAAAGACGTCGATGCTGAACTCCAACCCGTTGAAGGGAAGCAGGTGAACGCCCGATCTCAGGACCAGCCATTTTGCAAGAAGCCCATGATCAACTACAATTGATTCGACAGCGGATACAGACTTTTCAAGACAGACAAAAGAAATATCATGATCAAAGACGTAAGCCATTTGTGTTCAAGGTGGGTGATAAAGTGTTGTTGAAGGTCTCGCCAAAAAAAAGGGATAGTGAGGTTTGGCAAACGGGGGGAGTTGAGCCCTCGATTTGTGGGTCCTTTTGAAATTTTCAAGCATATAGGATTGCAAGCCTACAGATTATAGCTGCCTGCCGAAATGACTGGGATTCATGATGTATTTCATGTGAGTAATCTTCGAAAGTATTTAGCTGATATTGAAGCTGTTATTCCATGGAAAGAAGTGCAAATTGACGAGCAGTTGCAATACGAAGAAGAGCCTGAGCGTATAATCGATCTTAAGGTTTCGAAATTGCGCATCAAGGAAAATCCCAATGGTGTTAGTTCAATGGAAATACCATAAGGGGTCTGCGCGAACTTGGGAACGAGAAGACGAGATTAGGCAAAAGTATCCGGAGTTATTCCTGTCTTAGTTGATTCCGAGGACGGAATCAATTTAACGGGGGAAGATTGTAACAGCCCGTAATTTATTAAATTACAAATTACAGCAACAGACTTTGGATAATAAGCAATTTTATCGGATGTTAGTAATTAACTGAAAACATGAATCTTAAATAGTTAATTATATTAAGTTATAGTTAATTATGAAAAGTTGCCCAAAATTAGCTGAAATAAAATTGAAAATTTTATAATTCAGCTAAATGACAAATTAAAGACTGAAAATGTCGAAACTGACTAAAATGAGTTAAAAATTGACTAAAAGACAATTGTAGCAGTTCTAGAACTTCTTTGCTAATATTTGTATCTGAAATGCAAATCGGAGTATTGGGAATAAAAGTTGAACAATTCCGGAAAATTCAGTAGAATATCTGATTTTCCCTATTTCCCTATAAATAAGAGCTCCACTCCTCACTTTTCAAGTTTGGAAAGTTGATTCTCTTTCTCTCTCTACACTCTCCTCCTTCTCTCTAGCTTTTCTTCAAATCGAACCGTCGGATTTTCGTGTTTCATACGCCATTGGATAGAGATCGTCGAGTTCTTCGCGAATCTGCCATTTCTTGTTTGATTTCGTCCGAATTTGAGGTAAGATCGACCGTTTTTCTGACTTTTGGCTCGGTTTTGAAAAGCATTTTCGAATCTGTTCATTTTTCCTTCATTTGAAGCTGATTTGCCCTCGTTTATGACCTGTTCTTGCTTGGAAATCATCCATAGACGAAGGATATTGCTTGGACAAAGATTAGTAACTATTTCTCCCTCATTTTTGTTCAAGTTTCGTAGTTAAAATCTGGAAAACGATGAACAAGATGATCAGATTCGAGAGGTTCATCCCTAGACTCGAAATGTATAGATTCGAATCTGTTCCTCCTCCCTAGACTCGAGAGTTGCTTCGAATCTAAGTCACTTGTTCGAATCTAGTATGTGCTTGCCTTAGAATCTATTAACCATTCGATTCTATTCAGCCTATTCGAATCTATTTAGCCATTCGAATCTAAGTCCCTTGTTCGAATCTAGTATGTGCTTGCCTTAGAATCTATTAACCATTCGATTCTATTCAGCCTATTCGAATCTATTTAGCCATTCGAATCTAAGTCCCTTGTTCGAATCTAGTATGTGGTTGCCTTAGAATATATTAACCATTCGATTCTATTCAGCCTATTCGAATCTATTTAGCCATTCGAATCTAAGTCCCTTGTTCGAAACTAGTATGTGCTTGCCTTAGATTCTATTAACCATTCGATTCTATTCAGCCTATTCGAATCTATTTAGCCATTCGAATCTAAGTCCCTTGTTCGAATCTAGTATGTGCTTGCCTTAGAATCTATTTGCTTCGAATCTAATTCATAGAATCGAATTGGTTGCTTCGAATCTGTTTAGGCTTCGAATCTATGCAATAGTCCGAACCTATTCTCCTTGTGTGTGTTGTGTCTCGAATCTATTAGATTCGAAGGCCTATTTCGAATCTGACCACCTATAAATGAGCTTATCTAGTTCGAATCTGTCTAGCCATGTATACATTCGAATCTGAGTTTATTCCTGGCCAAAGTTAAATTCCTAAAAACAGATTAAGTGATCAATCAACCTATTGTAAATAAAAGTATAATATGATTATGATAAAACTCACAAGTTCAAGTTGCATATCTATTTTAAGCACAAACAATTTAACCGACTCTGTATGAAATCTTTAGAATGTATATGGCATGTTACACCTTGCTAGAAATACGATTGGCTTTGTTTCAAAGCCACACATCTGTAATTAGATGGATCGTATTAATCTGTTAAGAATAGACTCACCTTGGGACGATAGGAACTACCTCAGACTCGATAACCAGTAATGACATTAACCTGAATATATATATATAACTAGGGTTATATAGATTATGATACAGACTTGACATTAATATGCCAGACTTGAAACTGAACTGCAGGAGACCGTCGATTTGACAGAGTAAACTGAACCGCTTAATTCGTTAAGCATTATCTGACTACGGACCACTGTGAGTGACAGATTTCATTAATTACATGCATATGTTTCGATACTTATTGGTGAATGTCATGGACTGTATGGAAACTTCCGTTTGTTGCTGCATGTTTCCTTTTATACTTATTTGTATCATAGAAGCGTACTATTGACATTACTGAAGCTAGACACTTGAATTGCCTTGATTGCATGTTCACTTTTACATTTCATGTAAATACGTATCATGCTTACTGCTTACTCGACTGTTTATATACTTGCCGTTGCATACTGCATCATCCGATAGGACCGAATGCGAGATCTCCATTCACAGGAGGGAATTCTGCAGATTCCTTTCCTATATGACTTGTTTCCATACACTTCCCGTAGGGTTTCGGCTTTACATAGGGGAAAACAAACTGGGTTGTCTCCCAACCTTTTGCCGTCTCTGACGTGTTTACTTGCCGGCAGGAGCTGATAGTATGTTATATATGTGTGGTAGCTAATGGAACTCTGTTAACTCACTAAGCTATGTTAGCTTACTCTGTCATGACTACTCTTTTACAGGAAAAGCTGATAAAGGCAAGACCATAGCAGGTAGTTCGTCCCAGGCTAAGTGATTCTGGACATTTGATGAATAGCAGACTTTTGGACTTTTGCTGACGCCTATCTTGATAAGATGATGCGGTCTCGGGTAGCTTGTTCAGTCTTCCGCACTCTGATTGAAGATTTAGAAGCTAGTTTAGACCACCATTTGATCTTTAATTATTGTTGTAATTAAGTATTCAGGCTGATGGACCTGTGGTATCAAACAATTAATATTATTTATAAAATGAAATATTATGGTGTGTACTGTTTGTGGAAAATTGGATGTTACAACTTGTTTCCATACACTTCCCGTAGGGCTTCGGCCTTATATAGGGGAAAACAAACTGGGTTGTCTCCCAACCTTTTTGCTGTCTCAGGACGTAGTGACTTGCCGGCAGGAGCTGATAGTATGTTATATATGTGTGGTAACTAATGGAACTCTGTTAACTCACTAAGCTATGTTAGCTTACTCTGTCATGACTACTCTTTTACAGGAAAAGCTGATAAAGGCAAGACCATAGCAGGTAGTTCGTCCCAGGCTAAGTGATTCTGGACATTTGATGAATAGCAGACTTTTGGACTTTTGCTGACGCCTAATTTGAAAAGATGATGCGGTCTCGGGTAGCTTGTTCAGTCTTCCGCACTCTGATTGAAGATTTAGAAGCTAGTTAGACCACCATTTGATTTTAATATATTTTTGTAATTAAGTAATCAGGCAGATGGACCTGTGGTATCAAACAATTAGTAATATTTATTACTTAATGAAATGAAATATTATGACGTGTACTGTTTGTGGAAACTTGGATGTTACAATATGCAAGTAAGTAATGCAATCTGTCACTCACAGTGGTCCTGAGCAATGCAAGTAATCAAGGAACATGCAACAGCAGTTGTCCAGTTTCAGCAGTGTCTATCATACGTTCCTGACTTACAATTAAGTAATCAAGGAACAACAAGCAGCAGCCAATGTTTCCATACAAGTCAGTAGCAATCACCAGTAAGTACCGAAACATATGCAAGTAAGTAATGCAATCTGTCACTCACAGCGGTCCTGAGCAATGCAAGTAATCAAGGAACATGCAGCAGCAGTTGTCCAGTTTCAGCAGTGTCTATCATACGTTCCTGACTTACAATTAAGTAATCAAGGAACAAGCTGCAGCAGATGTTTCATTACAAGTCGGTAACAATCACCAATAAGTACTGAAACATATGCAAGTTAGTAATGCAATTTGTCACTCACAGCGGTCCTGAGCAATCCAAGTAATCAAGGAACATGCAACATCAGTTGTCCAGTTTCAGCAGTGTCTATCATACGTTCCTAACATAGATTTAAGTAATCCTGGAACAAGCAGCAGCAGATGTTTCCATACAAGTCAGTAACAATCACCAATAAGTACTGAAACGTATGCAAGTAAGTAAATGAATCTGTCACTCACACCTGTCCTGAGCAATCCAAGTAATCAAGGAACATGCAGCAGTAGTTGTCCACTTTCAGCTGTGTCTATCATACGTTCCTAACATACAAGTAAGTAATCAAGGAACAAGCAGCGGCAGGTGTTTCCGTACAAGTCAGTAACAATCACCAATAAGTACCGATACATATGCAAGTAAGTAATGGAATCTGTCACTCACACCTCTCCTGAGCAATCCAAGTAATCAAGGAACATTCAGCAGCAGTTGTCAAGTTTCAGCAGTGTCTATCATACGTTCCTAACATACAATTAAGTAATCAAGGAACAAGCAGCAACCGATGTTTCCATACAAGTCAGTAACAATCACCAATAAGTACTGAAACATATGCAAGTAAGTAATGCAATATTTCACTCACAGTGGTCCTGAGCAATGCAAGTAATCAAGGAACATGCAGCAGCAGTTGTCCAGTTTCAGCAGTGTCTATCATACGTTCCTGACTTACAATTAAGTAATCAAGGAACAAGCAGCAGCCAATGTTTCCATACAAGTCAGTAACAATCACCAGTAAGTACTGAAACATATGCAAGTAAGTAATGCAATCTGTCACTCACAGCGGTCCTGAGCAATGCAAGTAATCAAGGAACATGCAGCAGCATTTGTCCAGTTTCAGCAGTGTCTATAATACGTTCCTGACTTACAATTAAGTAATCAAGGAACAAGCTGCAGCAGATGTGTCAATACAAGTCGGTAACAATCACCAATAAGTACCGAAACATATGCAAGTTAGTAATGCAATTTGTCACTCACAGCGGTCCTGAGCAATCCAAGTAATCAAGGAACATGCACCAGCAGTTGTCCAGTTTCAGCAGTGTCTATCATACGTTCCTAACATACAATTAAGTAATCAAGGAACAAGCAGCATCATATGTTTCCATACAAGTCAGTAACAATCACCAATAAGCACCGAAACATATGCAAGTAAGTAATGCAATCTGTCACTCACAGTGGTCCTGAGCAATGCAAGTAATCAAGGAACATGCAACAGCAGTTGTCCAGTTTCAGCAGTGTCTATCATACGTTCCTGACTTACAATTAAGTAATCAAGGAACAAGCAGCAGCCAATGTTTCCATACAAGTCATTAACAATCACCAGTAAGTACCGAAACATATGCAAGTAAGTAATGCAATCTGTCACTCACAGCGGTCCTGAGCAATGCAAGTAATCAAGGAACATGCAGCAGTAGTTGTCCAGTTTCAGCAGTGTCTATCATACGTTCCTGACTTACAATTAAGTAATCAAGGAAGAAGCTGCAGCAGATGTTTCATTACAAGTCGGTAACAATCACCAATAAGTACCGAAACATATGCAAGTTAGTAATGCAATTTTTCACTCACAGCGGTCCTGAGCAATCCAAGTAATCAAGGAACATGCAACATCAGTTGTCCAGTTTCAGCAGTGTCTATCATACGTTCCTAACATAGATTTAAGTAATCCTGGAACAAGCAGCAACAGATGTTTCCATACAAGTCAGTAACAATCCCCAATAAGTACTGAAATGTATGCAAGTAAGTAAATGAATCTGTCACTCACACCTCTCCTGAGCAATCCAAGTAATCAAGGAACATGCAGCAGTAGTTGTCCACTTTCAGCAGTGTCTATCATACGTTCCTAACATACAATTAAGTAATCAAGGAACAAGCAGCAGCAGATGTTTCCATACAAGTCAGTAACAATCACCAATAAGTACCGATACATATGCAAGTAAGTAATGAAATCTGTCACTCACACCTGTCCTGAGCAATCCAAGTAATCAAGGAACATTCAGCAGCAGTTGTCAAGTTTCAGCAGTGTCTATCATACGTTCCTAACATACAATTAAGTAATCAAGGAACAAGCAGCAGCCGATGTTTCCATACAAGTCAGTAACAATCACCAATAAGTACCGAAACATATGCAAGTAAGTAATGCAATCTGTCACTCACAGTGGTCCTGAGCAATGCAAGTAATCAAGGAACATGCAGCAGCAGTTGTCCAGTTTCAGCAGTGTCTATCATACGTTCCTGACTTACAATTAAGTAATCAAGGAACAAGCAGCAGCCAATGTTTCCATACAAGTCAGTAACAATCACCAGTAAGTACCGAAACATATGCAAGTAAGTAATGCAATCTGTCACTCACAGCGGTCCTGAGCAATGCAAGTAATCAAGGAACATGCAGCAGCAGTTGTCCAGTTTCAGCAGTGTCTATAATACGTTCCTGACTTACAATTAAGTAATCAAGGAACAAGCTGCAGCAGATGTGTCAATACAAGTCGGTAACAATCACCAATAAGTACCGAAACATATGCAAGTTAGTAATGCAATTTGTCACTCACAGCGGTCCTGAGCAATCCAAGTAATCAAGGAACATGCAACAGCAGTTGTCCAGTTTCAGCAGTGTCTATCATACGTTCCTAACATACAATTTAGTAATCAAGGAACAAGCATCAGCAGATGTTTCCATACAAGTCAGTAACAATCACCAATAAGTACCGAAACATATGCAAGTGAGTAATGCAATCTGTCAGTCACAACGGTCCTGAGCAATGCAAGTAATCAAGGAACATGCAGCAGCAGTTGTCCAGTTTCAGCAGTGTCTATAATACGTTCCTGACTTACAATTAAGTAATCAAGGAACAAGCTGCAGCAGATGTGTCAATACAAGTCGGTAACAATCACCAATAAGTACCGAAACATATGCAAGTTAGTAATGCAATTTGTCACTCACAGCGGTCCTGAGCAATGCAAGTAATCAAGGAACATGCAGCAGCAGTTGTCCAGTTTCAGCAGTGTCTATAATACGTTCCTGACTTATAATTAAGTAATCAAGGAACAAGCTGCAGCAGATGTGTCAATACAAGTCGGTAACAATCACCAATAAGTACCGAAACATATGCAAGTTAGTAATGCAATTTGTCACTCACAGCGGTCCTGAGCAATCCAAGTAATCAAGGAACATGCAACAGCAGTTGTCCAGTTTCAGCAGTGTCTATCATACGTTCCTAACATACAATTAAGTAATCAAGGAACAAGCAGCATCAGATGTTTCCATACAAGTCAGTAACAATCACCAATAAGTACTGAAACATATGCAAGAAAGTAATGCAATCTGTCACATACAGTAGTCGTGAGCAATGCAAGTAATCAAGGAACATGCAACAGCAGTTGTCCAGTTTCGGCGGTGTCTATCATACGTTCCTAACATAGAATTAAGTAATCAAGGGACAAGCAGCATCCGATGTTTCGATACAAGTCAGTAACAATCACCAATAAGTGCTGAAACGTATGCAAGTAAGTAATGGAATCTGTCACTCAAACCAGTCCTGAGCAATCCAAGTAATCAAGGAACATGCAGCAGCAGTTGTCCAGTTTCAGCAGTGTCTATCATACGTTCCTGACTTACAATTAAGTAATCAAGGAACAAGCAGCAGCCAATGTTTCCATACAAGTCAGTAACAATCACCAGTAAGTACCAAAACATATGCAAGTAAGTAATGCAATCTGTCACACACAACGGTCCTGAGCAATGCAAGTAAGCAAGGAACATGCAGCAGCGGTTGTCCAGTTTCAGCAGTGTCTATCATACGTTCCTGACTTACAATTAAGTGATCACGGAACAAGCAGCAGCATATGTTTCAATACAAGTCGGTAACAATCACCAATAAGTACCGAAACATATGCAAGTTAGTAATGCAATTTGTCACTCACAGCGGTCCTGAGCAATCCAAGTAATCAAGGAACATGCAACATTAGTTGTCCAGTTTCAGCAATGTCTATCATACGTTCCTAACATAGATTTAAGTAATCCTGGAACAAGCAGCAGCAGATGTTTCCATACAAGTCAGTAACAATCACCAATAAGTACTGAAACGTATGCGAGAATGTAAATGAATCTGTCAATCACACCTGTCCTGAGCAATCCAAGTAATCAAGGAACATGCAACAGTAGTTGTCCACTTTCGGCAGTGTCTATCATACGTTCCTAACATACAATTAAGTAATCAAGGAACAAGCAGCAGCAGATGTTTCCATACAAGTCAGTAACAATCACCAATAAGTACCGATACATATGCAAGTAAGTAATGGAATCTGTCACTCACACCTGTCCTGAGCAATCCAAGTAATCAAGGAACATTCAGCAGCAGTTGTCAAGTTTCAGCAGTGTCTATCATACGTTTCTAACATACAATTAAGTAATCAAGGAACAAGCAGCAGCTGATGTTTCCATACAAGTCAGTAACAATCACCAATAAGTACCGAAACATATGCAAGTAAGTAATGCAATCTGTCACTCACAGTGGTTCTGAGCAATGCAAGTAATCAAGGAACATGCAGCAGCAGTTGTCCAGTTTCAGCAGTGTCTATCATACGTTCCTGACTTACAATAAAGTAATCAAGGAACAAGCAGCAGCCAACGTTTCCATACAAGTCAGTAACAATCACCAGTAAGTACCGAAACATATGCAAGTAAGTAATGCAATCTGTCACTCACAGCGGTCCTGAGCAATGCAAGTAATCAAGGAACATGCAGCAGCAGTTGTCCAGTTTCAGCAGTGTCTATAATACGTTCCTGACTTACAATTAAGTAATCAAGGAACAAGCTGCAGCAGATGTTTCAATACAAGTCGGTAACAATCACCAATAAGTACCGAAACATATGCAAGTAATTAATGCAATCTGTCACTCACAGTGGTCCTGAGCAATGCAAGTAATCAAGGAACATGCAACAGCAGTTGTCCAGTTTCAGCAGTGTCTATCATACGTTCCTGACTTACAATTAAGTAATCAAAGAACAACAAGCAGCAGCCAATGTTTCCATAGAAGTCAGTAACAATCACCAGTAAGTACCGAAACATATGCAAGTAAGTAATGCAATCTGTCACTCACAGCGGTCCTGAGCAATGCAAGTAATAGAGGAACATGCAGCAGCAGTTGTCCAGTTTCAGCAATGTCTATCATACGTTCCTGACTTACAATTAAGTAATCAAGGAACAAGCTGCAGCAGATGTTTCATTACAAGTCGGTAACAATCACCAATAAGTACTGAAACATATGCAAGTTAGTAATGTAATTTGTCACTCACAGCGGTTGTGAAGACCACCCCTTACGGGGCAGTTCTCACCAGTCTAGGTCCCATATCATGCAATACGATATCAATCAAACTAAGATAGAGTAATTTTAGATGTGGAATTATAAATTACAGTACAAGCTATTAACTTTAAGTTTAATACAGATTAAGTTTTTAAATTAAACTTATAAAGGGTACTATCTAATCTAGTTCATGTCATCAGATAATCAAATCAATTCTACCCAGAACCACCACATTAGCTGTCTTCCAATCAGTACCAGAAAGTTTGTTGAGAAGTGGTCTAGGAAAGCTTCAAAACTTGGATCTTGAATGACCTAAATACTAGGTCCTGCAGGTGATTTTCCTTTGGCTTTTCCTATAAAATTTTAAAGCAACATCCGTAAGCAAAGCTTAGTGAGTTTATAGATTTTCAATATTAACATGCGTGTCAAGCGGAGTCATAAATCTAAGCGTGATATGTCTTGGCTGCCGCTACAGCCCTCATCATGATTGAGATATAGTATCTTAAGATCGGATGATGTTCAAACCACACTCACGCTTATATCGTGGGGATCAGCCACATACTGGGCTAGCTACCAGTAGGTCAACATGGCCGAACATCGGAGGTCATTACCAAGTTCGTGAGAACTGGTGGAATAGCCAGGTCTAGAACAATAGACCATAAGGCTAGTCAAGCTGAATAAATCTTATCAAGTCTGATCAATGAAGTAAGCATAAGTCTTAGAAGTCATGATAGCAACGAATCATAAAGCAAAGTCTGAAATGCTAATAAATGCAATATGAAATGATAAGCAAATAACTATCATGATTCACTGGGCAACACCCATCCATGATGTGCACAGGTCTCAATCCAGCTGATAAATGAATGTCAAATAAGGTAACAGCATCAATATATCTCAAACGGATCTTTGCATGTTCAATTTGAATATCTATAACTCACAGGTCTGGGTCTTGGTCAAACAGATATGAGAATCTGCCACCTGAGTTATCTCAGGATTTTGTCTTTGTCAATCTGTAATCTGTAAATCAATTCTCTGACCCGCTTTAAATCTTTTAAAATCTTTGTCTTTATGTTCAGAATTTCACTGAACCTGTCCAGAATTATCATTTCATACCATATCAATATCATATCATCTCTTTCGTCGTTAAAATCTTTATTTTATCTGATTCTGATAACTTGTTCGTTCATAATTCATACTTTCATATATATTCGAATCTAGGATGATAGATTCGAACATATACATTTCGAGTTTGGGGTATTAGATTCGAAACACCTATCATTCGAATCTAATGGCTTAGATTCGAAGAACATACAAAATAGATTCTAGGGAATAGATTCGAATTAGTGATATAGATTCAAGCCATCCATAGACTCGAATCATACATAGATTCGAAACCCACACACAACTCGAGTCTAAGGATACAGATTCGAAGCTTAGCCATTCGAATCTAATGGCTTAGATTCGAAACTCACTCATTCGATTCTGTTCTAAGTATTTTTCGAATCTGATCATAATGTTCTCGAATCTGATCATATTTGCAACTCTAAAACATGAATTTCTAAGGCATAAATCACAAATATGATCAATATTAAGCCTATGTTTGATTATATTATACTTATTCTAGTTAAAATTCATAAAAATAGCTTTAGATTTCATAAAACTTAACAGATTCGAAATACCGTATATGTATAAAACGTAAAAATATAAAAATCTTACCTCAATTCGTATGAACTCACGCAGGAATTAGTATATTCGCGTAGTATTCTCCGAGATCTTCCTAACGGTATATATATCTTGATAATCGAACGGTCGGTTTAGGAGAATTTCTAGAGAGAAGGTAGAGAGAGAGTGTAGAGAGAGAAAGTTAGAGAGAGAGTTTAGAGAGAGAGACAAAAATCTGAATTTTGAATCTAATTCTCGTTTATATACGTCATCTAGTTATATTTGCTAGCTAACCCACTTTCATTTTTGTATATTATATCTCTTTTATTTAATTTTCTTTAATAATTAATTAATTCATAAATATAAATATTTATATAATTTAATTAATATTTCATTATTAATTAAATTATAATTCAAATAATTCATCATTATTACATTATCGGTTCCAAATATTACTGAATTTACGACTAGATAAAATTAGGTTGTTACAGAATGGGCTCCACCACGCACAAACTTCGTCCCCGAAGTTAGCTAGATTCGAACAGACCGGGATATGTAGCTTTCATAACATCTCTCAATTCCCAAGACTGATGCGAACCTTTGTGGTGTTTCCACTGGACGAGCACCATCTGTATCTCTTTATTCCGAAGCTTTTTGGTCTTCGAGTCCAGAATACGTTCTGGCTCTTCAACCACGCGAAGCTTCTCATCAATCTGCAGGTTAACATGTGGTATCTGAACTTCCCTTTCGTCAGCTAAACTCTTTCTCAAATGACTGACATGAAATACAGGATGTATTCCCGCTAAGTCAGCCGGTAGTTCAAGACGATAAGATTGATTTCCAATCTTTTCCACAATCTTGAACGGACCGATAAATCTTGGAGCTAGCTTGTTTCTCTTTATGAATCTTACCACATTCTTCATTGGGGATACCTTCAACATCACCCAATCATTAACTGCAAAACTTATTGATCTGTGCCGGTTGTCATAATATGACTTCTGCCTGCTTTGAGCTTCAAAAATATTTCTTCTAACTAGTTGAATCTTCTCGTGAGTCAACTGTAGAAGTGCAGGTCCTGCTATTGGCGATTCGCCTGTTTCACGCCAACAGGTAGGAGTTCTGCATTTTCTTCCGTACAAAGCTTCAAAAGGAGCCATCTTGATTGTTGAATGATAACTGTTGTTATATGAGAATTCGACCAACGGCAAGTGGTCATCCCAGTTACCACCTAGATCAAGAATGCAGGCACGAAGCATATCTTCGAGAGTTAGGATAGTACGCTCACTTTGGCCATCAGCATTTGGATGATAAGCAGTACTCATAGAAATCCGAGTACCCATCCCTTCTTGTAATGCTTGCCAGAATCTGGATGTGAAGCGACTATCACGGTCAGAAACGATAGACTTCGGCACACCGTGACGAGAAATAATTTCAGAGATATACAGCTGCGCCAATCTATCGAGAGAATATGTTTCTTTCATCGGAATGAAATGTGCTGATTTCGTTAATCGGTCAACGACTACCCAGATGGAGCCGTGCTGTCTTTTGGACTTTGGCAGCTTCGTAATGAAGTCCATTGTTATATGCTCCCACTTCCATTCAGGAACTGGCAGTGGTTGCATATCCCCGAAGGGTTTCTGGTGTTCTGCCTTAACCATCTGACATACTTTACAGCTTTCAACACATTTTCCGATGTCCTTCTTCATTCCTGGCCACTAGTAGTCAGCTTTCAGATCAAAATACATCTTTGAGCTGCCAGGATGAATGGATAACTTGGACTGATGAGCTTCGGACAGAAGAGTGCTACGAATAGAACCATATTTAGGAACCCAGATTCGGTTCCCCTGGAGACAGTAAAGTCCCAAATGGTTCAGAGTTAATAATTGCAGTTGCCCTTTAAGATTTTCAGAATCAATATTCTCTTCTTTCAGCGCTTCAGTTTGAGCAACTCGAATATCTTCAATAAGATCCGAAGAGAATATTACAGGAGTTAAGGCATAGCAGCACTTTTCTGGATACACCTTTCTACTCAATGCATCCGCGACAACATTTGCTTTGCCGGGATGATATAAGATCTCACAGTCATAATCCTTGATAAGCTCCAAGGATCGACGCTGTTTCATGTTCAGATCTTTCTGAGTAAAAAGGTATTTGAGACTCTTATGATCGGTGTAGAGCTGACACCGAGTCCCATAAAGATAATGCCGCCAGATTTTTAGAGCAAAGGTGACGGCAGCCAACTCAAGATCATGAGTTGGTGCACTTTTCTCGTAATCCTTTAATTGCCTTGAAGCGTAGGCAATTACTTTTCCCCTTTGCATAAGAACACATCCTAAGCCAGTACCAGAAGCGTCGCTGTAAACAACGAAATCGTCGTTACCTTCTGGCAAGGCTAGGATCGGCGCTTGAATCAACTTTTGTTTCAGAATATCGAATGCCTCTTGCTGTTTATCGGTCCAAACGAAAGGAGTATTCTTCCGTGTTAGCATTGTAAGCGGCACAGCAATCTTTGAGAAGTCCTTTATGAATCGCCGATAATAACCGGCCAATCCAAGGAAACTTCTTATCTCTGAGGCATTGCGAGGTGTTTGCCACTTCTGAACAGCCTCGACTTTTGAAGGATCAACGGAAATTCCTTCGCCAGAAACAACATGGCCAAGGAACTGGATCTATAAGAATTAAGATAGAATTTCAAATTCTGAGGTGAATCATAGAATAGTTAAGGAAACAGCTCAAGACTTATATAATAGATATTATACCTGTCTGAGCCAGAATTCGCACTTAGAAAACTTTGCATAGAGTCTTTCTTTTCTTAATAACTCTAGCAATTGTCGTAGATGAATAGAATGATCAGCCTCCGTTTTGGAGTAAATCAGAATATTGTCTATGAACACGATAACTGATTTATCCAACATTGGTCTGCACACGCGATTCATGAGGTCCATGAACGCCGCTGGTGCATTCGTTAATCCAAACGGCATCACGAGAAATTCGTAATGACCGTATCTTGTACGGAAGGCTGTCTTTGGAATATCTTCTTCTCTGACTTTTAACTGATGATACCCAGAACGGAGATCTATTTTTGAAAAGTAACTGGCTCCTTGTAACTGATCAAACAGATCATCGATTCTGGGCAGAGGATACTTATTCTTTATTGTAACCTTGTTCAACTCGCGGTAATCGATGCACATACGGAAGGTTCCGTCTTTCTTTTTAACAAATAATACAGGTGCACCCCACGGAGAAGAACTCGGTCGGATAAACCCCTTCTCCAACAGCTCTTGTAGTTGCTTTGACATTTCCTGCATTTCTGCAGGTGCAAGTCTGTATGGAGCTTTTGCGATAGGAGCCGCACCAGGAACCAAGTCAATACTGAACTCGACATGTCGTTCCGGTGGCACTCCAGAAATGTCATCGGGAAATACGTCTGGAAACTCACAGACGATAGAAATATCGGATAAAGACTTCTTTTCAGAGCTGGACTCAGATAGAGCATAACAAAGGTAAGAGTCGTGACCTTTAGACAAATATTTGTGAGCCTTTTCTACAGATATAAAGCAATGCGCACCTTTCCGCTTCTCGCCCTTGATCTCAAGTACTCGACCGTCTGAAGATTTGATTCTGATTACTCGTCGGTTGCAGATAATTGTGGCCTCGTTGTTCATTAGCCAATCCATACCGATGATGACATCAAATTCTTTTAAAGGAATCGGGATGAGGTCGAGGTTGAATACAATATTATCGACTAGTAGTGTGCAGTTTCGATAAACAGAATCAGCCATAACATAGCTGTTACTGGCTGTCTCAATGTCAAGTATAACAGGAAGCTTCGATGGGGATTTATATAATCTTTGAGCGAAAGTAGTTGATATGAAGGAACGACTAGCACCAGAATCAAATAATACGCGAGCAGGAATTGAGTTAAGCATGAACGTACCGGTAACTACGTCAGGTGTTTCTTTCGCTTCCTCAGCTGTTATTTGAAAAGCTCGAGTCCTTGCGGTCGGAGTAGCAGCTGAACTCTTCATCGTAGATCCTCCAGCTGACGACTGTGATTGAAATCGTTGTCCGCTTCGACACTGGTACATAAAATGTCCTCTTTTCCCGCACTTTGCACATCCACGTCCCTGCTGTGGGCACTCTTCACTACTATGACCGATTCTGTTGCAAGCAAAGCATGTGACGTCATCTGGATTACATAGTCCCATATGTGACTTTCTGCATCTCTTGCAGAATCGCGGCTCGTTCGTTATTGAATACACTTGGGCTTTCGGCTGTGAACTATACTGCTGAGATTGTTGAGACTGAGACTTATTTGGCTTAAAGAATCTGCCAAATCGTTGTTTCTTTGGAGGAGACGGATTCATCGGGTTAGTAGACGGAGCATAAAGCTGATCACCATACTCTAAGTAACCTCGCTCGATTTGTCTAGCCGCTTCAACCATTTCCAAGTAACTCTTGTATTTGATCGCGCTCATGGGATGTCTGTATCTAGGATTGAGTCCTACTCGGAACCTATTCATTTTCCTTTCCTCTGTTGCCACTTGGTAAGAAGAGTAGCCACATAATCTCGAAAATTCGTGTTCATATTCATCTACAGTCTTCGTTCCCTGAGTCAATTGCATTAATTGGACTTCCATCTTATCTTGCTGGTCAACTGGGCAGTATTTCGCATTGAACATGTCTAGAAACTGCTCCCATTCTAAAGTCTGAATCACCTCCTCACCATAGATACTTCGCTGGGTTTTCCACCAGGCACGAGCAGCTCCCACAAATAGTGCAGACGCATAGCTTACTTTCTTCGAATCTAGATAATCAGAAATCCTGAAGATTTCTTCAGTATGACTAATCCAATCCATCGCCTGAATCGGATTCACTGTACCCTCAAAGTTCAGGGCACCGCTTGCTTTAAAATCTTTAAATTTGCAGCCTTTTGGCTGAGCTATTTGGGTTTCTGGGTTAGATTTATCAGAATCAGATTCATTGGTCTGGACTTGCTTTTCTTTTCTCTTATTTTTCTTTTCTTCACGTCTTTTAGCTTCGGCCTCATCTCTAGCACGAAACTGTTCTTGCATCATTTTGTTTTGTTGTTCTGAGTGTTGGGCTAGAAATTGTTGCATCATTTCAAACATTTGTTGTTGGGTCATATTGTTGGGAATATCACCTGATCCTGATCCTGACATCTTCTACTGAAAATTAAAATCAATTAACTATCAGTTTATAGGCTTAGATCTATGTACCCTTTTTCCCATCCTAACAGTCTGTACATCCTATCTCAGTTCAAACCACCTAAATGATTGATACATATGTATTGCTTCAGTTTGAGATCAAGTATACTCACGTAATACTTGATTCACTCAAACTATGGGCTCTGATACCATCCTATGAAGACCACCCCTTACGGGGCAGTTCTCACCAGTCTAGGTCCCATATCATGCAATACGATATCAATCAAACTAAGATAGAGTAATTTTAGATGTGGAATTATAAATTACAGTACAAGCTATTAACTTTAAGTTTAATACAGATTAAGTTTTTAAATTAAACTTATAAAGGGTACTATCTAATCTAGTTCATGTCATCAGATAATCAAATCAATTCTACCCAGAACCACCACATTAGCTGTCTTCCAATCAGTACCAGAAAGTTTGTTGAGAAGTGGTCTAGGAAAGCTTCAAAACTTGGATCTTGAATGACCTAAATACTAGGTCCTGCAGGTGATTTTCCTTTGGCTTTTCCTGTAAAATTTTAAAGCAACATCTGTAAGCAAAGCTTAGTGAGTTTATAGATTTTCAATATTAACATGCGTGTCAAGCGGAGTCATAAATCTAAGCGTGATATGTCTTGGCTGCCGCTACAGCCCTCATCATGATTGAGATATAGTATCTTAAGATCGGATGATGTTCAAACCACACTCACGCTTATATCGTGGGGATCAGCCACATACTGGGCTAGCTACCAGTAGGTCAACATGGCCGAACATCGGAGGTCATTACCAAGTTCGTGAGAACTGGTGGAATAGCCAGGTCTAGAACAATAGACCATAAGGCTAGTCAAGCTGAATAAATCTTATCAAGTCTGATCAATGAAGTAAGCATAAGTCTTAGAAGTCATGATAGCAACGAATCATAAAGCAAAGTCTGAAATGCTAATAAATGCAATATGAAATGATAAGCAAATAACTATCATGATTCACTGGGCAACACCCATCCATGGTGTGCACAGGTCTCAATCCAGCTGATAAATGAATGTCAAATAAGGTAACAGCATCAATATATCTCAAACGGATCTTTGCATGTTCAATTTGAATATCTATAACTCACAGGTCTGGGTCTTGGTCAAAAAGATATGTGAATCTGCCACCTGAGTTATCTCAGGATTTTGTCTTTGTCAATCTGTAATCTGTAAATCAATTCTCTGACCCGCTTTAAATCTTTTAAAATCTTTGTCTTTATGTTCAGAATTTCACTGAACCTGTCCAGAATTATCATTTCATACCATATCAATATCATATCATCTCTTTCGTCGTTAAAATCTTTATTTTATCTGATTCTGATAACTTGTTCGTTCATAATTCATACTTTCATATATATTCGAATCTAGGATGATAGATTCGAACATATACATTTCGAGTTTGGGGTATTAGATTCGAAACACCTATCATTCGAATCTAATGGCTTAGATTCGAAGAACATACAAAATAGATTCTAGGGAATAGATTCGAATTAGTGATATAGATTCAAGCCATCCATAGACTCGAATCATACATAGATTCGAAACCCACACACAACTCGAGTCTAAGGATACAGATTCGAAGCTTAGCCATTCGAATCTAATGGCTTAGATTCGAACTTCACTCATTCGATTCTGTTCTAAGTATTTTTCAAGTTTGTTCTATGTATTTTCGAATCTGATCATAATGTTCTCGAATCTGATCATATTTGCAACTCTAAAACATGAATTTCTAAGGCATAACTCACAAATATGATCAATATTAAGCCTATGTTTGATTATATTATACTTATTCTAGTTAAAATTCATAAAAATAGCTTTAGATTTCATAAAACTTAACAGATTCGAAATACCGTATATGTATAAAACGTAAAAATATAAAAATCTTACCTCAATTCGTATGAACTCACGCAGGAATTAGTATATTCGCGTAGTATTCTCCGAGATCTTCCTAACGGTATATATATCTTGATAATCGGACGGTCGGTTTAGGAGAATTTCTAGAGAGAAGGTAGAGAGAGAGTGTAGAGAGAGAAAGTTAGAGAGAGAGTTTAGAGAGAGAGACAAAAATCTGAATTTTGAATCTAATTCTCGTTTATATACGTCATCTAGTTATATTTGCTAGCTAACCCACTTTCATTTTTGTATATTATATCTCTTTTATTTAATTTTCTTTAATAATTAATTAATTCATAAATATAAATATTTATATAATTTAATTAATATTTCATTATTAATTAAATTATAATTCAAATAATTCATCATTATTACATTATCGGTTCCAAATATTACTGAATTTACGACTAGATAAAATTAGGTTGTTACAGCGGTCCTGAGCAATCCAAGTAATCAAGCAACATGCATCATCAGTTGTCCAGTTTCAGCAGTGTCTATCATACGTTCCTAACATAGATTTAAGTAATCCTGGAACAAGCAGCAGCAGATGTTTCCATACAAGTCAGTAACAATCACCAATAAGTACTGAAACGTATGCAAGTAAGTAAATGAATCTGTCACTCACACCTGTCCTGAGCAATCCAAGTAATCAAGGAACATGCAGCAATAGTTGTCCACTTTCAGCAGTGTCTATCATACGTTCCTAACATACAATTAAGTAATCAAGGAAGAAGCAGCAGCAGATATTTCCATACAAGTCAGTAACAATCACCAATAAGTACCGATACATATGCAAGTAAGTAATGGAATCTGTCACTCACACCTTGTAACATCCAAGTTACCACAAACAGTACACGTCATAATATTTCATTTCATTAAGTAATAAATATTACTAATTGTTTGATACCACATGTCCATCAGCCTGAATACTTAATTACAACAATAAGATAAAGATCAAATGGTGGTCTAAACTAGCTTCTAAATCTTCAATCAGAGTGCGGAAGACTGAACAAGCTACTCGAGACCGCATCATCTTTTCAAAATAGGCTTCAGCAAAAAGTCCAAAAGTCTGCTATTCATCAAATGTCCAGATTCACTTAGCCTGGGACGGACTACCTGCTATGGTCTTGCCCTTATCAGCCTTTCCTGAAAAAGAGATGTCATGACAGAGTAAGCTAACATTGCTTAGTGAGTTAACAGAGTTCCATTAGTTACCACACATATATATAACATACTATCAGCTCCTGCCGGCAAGTCACTACGTCCTGAGACAGCAAAAAGGTTGGGAGACAACCCAGTTTGTGTTCCCCTATGTATGGCCGAAGCCCTACGGGAAGTGTATGGAAACAAGTCATATAGGAAGGAATCTGCAGAATTCCCTCCTGTGAATGGAGATCTCACATTCGGTCCTATCGGATAATGCAGTATGCAACGGCAAATATATAAACAGTCAAGTAAGCAGTAAGCATGATAAGTATCTACATAAAATGTAAAAGTGAACATGCAATCAAGGTAATTCAAGTGTCTAGCTTCAGTAATGTCAAAAATACGTTTCTATGATACAATAAAGTATTAAAGAAACACGCAGCAACAAACGGAAGTTTCCATACAGTCGATGACATTCACCAATAAGTATCGAAACATATGCAAGTAATTAATGAAATCTGTCACTCACAGTGGTCCGTAGTCAGATAATGCTTAACGAATTAAGCGGTTCAGTTTACTCTGTCAAATCGGTGGTTTCCTGCAGTTCAGTTTCAAGTCTGGCATATTAATGTCAAGTCTGTAACATGATCTATCCATATAACCCTAGTTATATAATTAGGTTATTGTCAATTCTGGCTGTCGAGTCTGAGGTAGTTCCTATCGTCCCAAGGTGAGTCTATTCTTATCAGATTAATACGATTCATCTAATTATAGATGTGTGGCCTTGAAATAAAGCTAATCGTATTACTAGCAAGGTGTAACATGACATACAATTTCTAAGGGTTCATATAGAGTCTGTTAATTTATTTGTGCATATAATAGATATGAAACTTGAACTTATGGGTTTTATCATAATCAAAAGATACTTTCAATTACAATAGATTGTTTAATATCTTAATCTGATTTAGGAATTTATATTTTTGACTTGGAATTAAACCAGATTCAAATATAGGGAGACAGATTCGAATAGCCTTATTTCGAATCTATGGAGATAGATTCGAACTAGGCATATATTCTAGGATAGATTCGAACTAGGCATAGATTCTAGAGAGTTAGATTCGAAATCAGCACAGATTCTAGGGAGTTAGATTCGAAATCAGCACAGATTCTAGGGAGTTAGATTCGAAATCAGCACCCCTTCGAGTCTAGGGGTTAGATTCGAAACCATAACCCTTCGAATCTAGGGGTTAGATTCGAAAATATCACACATTCGAGTCTAAACAAGGATTTTCGAATCTGTTCTACATGTTCAACGTTTTTTCCAGGTTTTAGCTACTAAACATGAACATATATGACGGAAAAATAGATACTAACCTTCGTCCAAGCTATATCCTTCGACTATAGATGATTTCCAAGCAAAAACAAGTCTTAAACGGGAGCAAATCAGCTTCAAATGAAGGGGATATGAGCAAACTCGAATTTGCTCAACAAAACCGAACTAAAAGTCAGAAAAAGGGTCGATTTTACCCTAAATCCGGACGAAATCAAACATGCAATGGTAGATTCGTGTAGAGCTCGACGATATCTAACCGATGGCGTATAAATCACGAGAATCCGACGGTTCGTTTAGGAGAAAAGCTAGAGAGAAGTCAGATTGTAGAGAGAGAGAGAGAGGATTCTAGCTTTTCCAAACCAAGAAAATGAGATGGAAGGGCTATATTTATAGAAAAATAGGGAAAAATCAGATTTTCTACTGAATTTCCGGAATCGACCAACTTTTATTCCCATCAATCTGATTTGCATTTCAGATGCAAATAATAGCAAAGGAGTTCTATATTTGCTATAATTGTCTTTCAGTCATATTTTTATTCATTTTAGTCCGTTTCATTATTTTCAGTCTTTAATTTGTTACTTAGCTGAATTTTAATTATTAACTTAATTTCAGCTAATTTTGGGCAACTTTTCATAATTAATTATAACTTAATATAATGAACTATTACAGATTCATATTTTCAGTTATTTACAAATATTTGGATTAAAAATGCTTTATTAAACAAAGTCTGATGCTGTAATTTATATTTAAAAAATTACGGGCTGTTACAATCTTCCCCCGTTATATTGATTCCGTCCTCGGAATCGACTAAAACAGGAATAACTTCGGATACTTCTGCCTAATCTCGTCTTCTCGTTCCCAAGTTTGCGCAGATCCCTTATGGTATTTCCATTGAACTAACACCATTGGAATTTCCTTGCTGCGAAATTTCGAAACCTTATGATCGATTATACGCTCGGGCTCTTCTTCGTATCGCAACTGCTCATCAATTTGCACGTCTTTCCAAGGAATCAGAGCTTCAGCGTCAGCTAAACACTTTCGAAGATTACTCACATGAAATACATCATGAATCCCAGTCATTTCGGCAGGCAGCTTTAATCTGTAGGCTTGCAATCCTATACGCTCGAGAATTTCAAAAGGACCCACAAATCGAGGGCTCAACTTCCCCCGTTTGCCGAACCTCACTATCCCTTTTCTTGGCGAGACCTTCAACAACACTTTATCACCCACCTTGAACACAATTAGCTTACGTCTTCGATCATGATATTTCTTTTGTCTATCCTGAGAGGTCTGAATCCGCTGCCGAATCAACTGTAGTTGGTCATGGGCTTCTTGCAAAATCGCTGGTCCAGAGATCGGGCGTTCACCTGTTTCCCTCCAACAGGTTGGAGTTCGGCATCGACGTCCGTACAAAAGCTGATAGGGAGGCATACCAATAGTCGAGTGATAACTATTGTTATAAGCAAACTCCACAAACGGCAGGTGAGTATCCCAACTTCCACCGAGATCTATCACACAGGCACGTAACATATCTTCCAAGGTCAAAATCGTTCTCTCACTTTGCCCGTCAGTTTCAGGATGATAAGCGGTGCTCATCTTAAGTTCAGTACCTAGTCCATTCTGAAAAGCCTTCCAAAAACGAGAAGTAAATCTGCTGTCACGGTCCGATACTATAGACAATGGAACACCATGTCTAGTCACGATTTCTTTCATATACAATTCAGCTAACTTTTCGAGGCGTTCATCTTCACGTATGGGTAGAAAATGGGCTGACTTAGTGAGTCGATCCACTATTACCCATATAGAATCATGATTCCGCTTAGTCCTGGGCAGCTTCGTCACAAAGTCCATAGTTATGTGGTCCCACTTCCATTTTGGGATTGGCAATGGTTGTAGTTCCCCATACGGCTTCTGATATTCAGATTTGACTTGTAAACAAGTCATGCAATTTTGTACATATCGTCCTACGTCCTTCTTCATTCCAGGCCACCAATATTCCGTTTTCAAATCTTGGTACATTTTAGTAGAACCAGGATGTACCGAAAATTTTGACATATGAGCCTCCGACAGAATTTGATCACGAATTCCTCCTAATCTAGGGACCCATATTCTATTCATGAACCGTCTAAGACCACGATTATCAAGGGTCAGCTTGGTCACATAAGTAACCATACGTTCAGATTTCAAGTTCTCATCCTGAATGGCTTCGGTTTGAGCGGCAATAATCGACTCAGGCAAGGCAGACTCAAAAATAACAGAAGTCAAAGCATAACATCAAGTATAATGGTCTTGTCCGGTTTTGCGGCTTAGGGCATCTGCTACAATGTTTACTATACCTGGATGGTAAAGGATCTCACATTTGGAGAATTTTGCGTAGAGTCGCTCTTTTCGTAGCAATTCTAGCAATTCTCGTAAGAGCTTCGCACGGTCAGATTCAGACTTAGAGTAAATCAAAATGTCATCAATAAAGACTATCACTGATTTGTCCAGCATTGGCCTACATACTCTATTCATAAGGTCCATAATTGCGGCCGGGGCATTGGTGAGCCCGAACGGTATTGTTAGAAACACAAAATGGCCGTAACGAGCACGAAATGCAGTCTTCGGTACGCCAGACTCAAATATCTTAAGTTGATGATATCCAGATCGAAGATCAATCTTTGATTAGGCACTTTCGGGCTTTCATTACAGAAATGAGACCTAAATCTCGAGTCTTTCTATAGTTATAAACATAACGTTCACTTCCTTCGGGGGTTCTAATTCTAATTATCCTTTGGCACAAAGGATTTCAGCATTGCTCGTCATGAGCCTGTCCATTCCTATTATAATATCGAATTCTCTAATCCACATCGGTATCAGGTCAAAGTCTGAGGAGAGGTCATCAATCACTAGCTTACAGGAACGAAAGACTCTATTCACAGTCACAAAATTCGAGCTAGCAGTTTCTATGTCTAAGGGTGCAGGTAACATCACAGGGGCAAAATCAAACTGTTTAGCAAACTTTTCAGACACATACGACAGATTAGAGCCAGAGTCAAATAAGATTAAAGCAGGCATAGAGTTAACAAGAAATGTACCCATGACGACATCAGCAGTCTCCTTTGCCTCTTCGGCTGTCATCTGGAAAGATCTTGGCTGATTCCTCGTGGCAGAAGAACCTTTGACTGATTGCTGAGGTGAAGATGCAGGCGGAGGAACGAATCGGGGCCGGGTACAGTCTTTAGCATGGTGCCCCAACGTAATGCAGTTTCGGCAAGCCTCACTGCGCCTGGGACATTCTGACCGATCATGACCATTCTGTCTGCAGCAGTAGCACTTAACGAATGCAGGATCGCACTTTCCTTCATGAATCTGCTTGCAGCGAGGACAAGCAGACCTTGGCGTAGAGGTCACAGCATAAGATTTAGCCTTCTTAGAAGACTGCTTATCTCCTTTCCTTGAACTTTCATTCTTTTTCTCCTTCCCAGCTTTTTCAGATTTTTCCTTCTTACTAGATTTAGCAATAAAAGGGCACGCCTGCTCAGGATAGATTTCAAGCTCACCTACCCTAGCAATTTCAACTGCTTCTATATAACTTCTCGGCCTACCAGATTTCACAAACTTCCGGATTTCTCTATCCAGACCATCCACAAATAAATCTCTTCTCCTTTCATCAGTGTCCACAGGATGATCAGATAACAGCGAGAGCCTGGTAAATTCCAACTCATAGTCTGTTACAGATCTTGTACCTTGCTGAAACGATAGCAGGGTTTTCTCCATCTGGCGCTTAACATCCTGGGGGCAGTGTAACATCCAAGTTACCACAAACAGTACACGTCATAATATTTCATTTGATTCAATAATAAATATTACTAATTGTTTGATACCACAGGTCCATCTGCCTGAATACTTAATTACAAAAAAATATATAAAGATCAAATGGGGGTCTAAACTAGCTTCTAAATCTTCAATCAGAGTGCGGAAGACTGAACAAGCTACCCGAGACCGCATCATCTTTTCAAAATAGGCGACAGCAAAAGTCCAAAAGTCTGCTATTCATCAAATGTCCAGAATCACTTAGCCTGGGACGAACTACCTGCTATGGTCTTGCCTTTATCAAGTTTTCCTGTAAAAGAGTTGTCATGACAGAGTAAGCTAACATTGCTTAGTGAGTTAATAGAGTTCCATTAGTTACCACACACATATAACATACTATCAGTTCCTGTCGACAATACGTCAGAGACGGCAAAAAGGTTGGGAGACAACCCAGTTTGTATTCCCCTGTGTAAGGCCGAAGCCCTACGGGAAATGTATGGAAACAAGTCAAATAGGAAAGGAATCTGCAGAATTCCCTCCTGTGAATGGAGATCTCACATTCGGTCCTATCGGATAATGCAGTATGCAGCGGCAAATATATAAACAGTCAAGTAAGCAGTAAGCATGATAAGTATTTACATAAAATGTAAAAGTGAACATGCAATCAAGGCAATTCAAGTGTCTAGCTTCAGTAATGTCAAAAGTACGTTTCTATGATACAATATAGTATTTAAGAAACATGCAGCAACAATCGGAAGTTTCCATACAGTCAATACATTCACCAATAAGTATCGAAATATATGCAAGTAATTAATGAAATCTGTCACTCACGGTGGTCCGTAGTCAGATAATGCTTAACGAATTAAGCGGTTCAGTTTACTCTGTCAAATCGACGGGTTCCTGCATTTCAGTTTCAAGTCTGGCATATTAATGTCAAGTCTGTGACATAATCTATATAACCCTAGTTACATATTTAGGTTATTGTCAATTCTGGCTGTCGAGTCTGAGGTAGTTCCTATCGTTCCAAGGTGAGTCTATTCTTATCAGATTAATACGATTCATCTAATTACATATGTGTGGCCTTGAAATAAAGCCAATCATATTACTAGCTAGGTGCATCATGACATACGATTTCTAAGAGTTCATTCAGTGTCTGTTAATTCATTTGTGCATAGAATAGATGTGCAACTAGAATTTGTGAGTTTTATCATAATCATATTATACTTTTAATTACAATAGGTTGATTAATAACTTAATCTGATTTTAGGAATTTAACTTTGGCTTGGAACTAAATTAGATTCGAATATAGCCAATTTGAATTTATGGAGACAGATTCGAATAGCCTCAATTCGAATCTAGCTGAGATAGATTCGAAGTCCATACATACATTCGAAGACAACACCTAGATTCGAAGACCTTACATAGATTCGAAGACAACACCTAGATTCGAAGACCTTACATAGATTCGAAAACAACACCTAGATTCGAAGACCTTACATAGATTCGAAATCAATTCATAGATTCGAAGACAGCACATTCGAGTTTATACATGAATTTCTCGAGTTTGTTCTTCTTGTTCAACGATTTTCCAGGTTTTTAACTATGAAACTCAACAAAAATAAGGGAGAAATAGTCACTAACCTTAGTCCAAGCTATAGCAGTCGATTGTAGACGTTTTCCAAGCAAAAACAGGTCCTAAACGAGAGTAAATCAGCTTCGAATGAAGAGAGTTTGAGAAATTTCGAGTTTGCTCTTCAAAACCGAACCAAAAGACAGAAAAAGGGTCGAATTTACCTCAAATCGGAACCAAATCGAACATGCAATGACAGAATATTGTAGAGCTTGACGATCTCTTTCCGTTGACGTATAAATCACGAGAATCCGACGGTTCGTTTAGGAGAAATTCTAGAGAGAAGGTGAGGGTGTAGAGAGAGAAGGAGAGAGGGTTTCAATTTGCTAAACCATGAAAATGAGGAGGGAAGGCTCTATTTATAGGAAAATAGGGAAAAAAATCAGATTTTCTACTGAATTTCCGGAATCGACCAACTTTTATTCATTTTAGTCTGTTTCGACATTTTCAGTCATAAATTTGTCATTTAGCTGAATTTTAATTATCAACTTTATTTCAGCTAATTTTGGGGCAACTTTTCATAATTAATTATAACTTAATATAATTAACTATTTAAGATTCATGTTTTCGGTTAATTACTAATATTTGGATAAAATTGCTTAATTATCCATAGTCTGCTGTTGTAATTTATATTTAATAAATTACGGGCTGTTACAGGCAGTATTTCTCCTTCAGATGAATCTTGAATTGATCCCAAGTAATGGATTTCTCCATTGCTTCAGACATGGGATTTGTAATAGACTTCCACCAACGGCCAGCTCCATCTTCCAACATTCCCGTCGCAAATGTGACCTTGTCTTTTTCACCACACTTGGAGAGTTTAAACGCTTTCTCAACATTTGCAACCCAATCCATGGCTTTAACCGGATCCGATGACCCCGCAAACGTACGAGCTCCACACTTCTTGAAATCAACAAATGTACACTCACGTCCTACCTTAACGTGATGGTCAGAAGAGTCAGTCTCACTTTCATCAGATGACACATGCCTATGTTTCCTCTTTCGGTCTTTCTTGGGCTTCGCTAACATCTCTTCCTTATACTTCAGTTCTAACTCCTGCAACTTAAGCACTCGCAACCTAAGTTCTTCTTCACGGCGCTTAAAGTCAATTTCTCGCTGGTCTTCCTCACCAGATTGCATCACCGCTTTACCCTTAGTAGGCAAGTCTCTAATTTCTTTAAATCGGTCTTCAACCGCCATATCAGTCTGCAATCGATTCCTATCCATCATAAGCTGCATTTGTCTACGGTTATCCTCATTCAACTTAGGAACGAGATTTATCAACTGAGCCTGCTGAGGAGGCACAGGGGTGGCAGTACTGCTTGAGTCATTAGCAGTATTTTCAGGGTCAGTGCCTAAGTCCTCTACATGAACAGATTCTTTGTGTTGATCAGCTGCAGCATCAGCAGCTTTACCAACAGTCGAGGTACCAGCAACATTTGGATTCTTATCAGCCATTGGCTGAAAATATAAAGGAAATAACTATTATTTCCTGATTCAATTAAGCATAGGTCGAGTCATAATACCTACGTCAGATAATCACATCTAAGTTTATAGATATGAAGGCAGTCAGTCAGGCTGGCACAGAGTCAAGTCAAAGTCAAGTCAGTATCAAGCAGTCAATCCCTCCCCCATCCTATCAGTCATCATTTGCCTATCTTAGGTCAAGTTGTGTGGGTAGTCCTTTACTAATTAGGTTACCCTAGGCCTCGGTGACTTGTTCGGGAATTCAGAGTCACATAGTCCATACCATACCAGTAGTTTAAGTATCGGGTGGCCAATCCGATGATTAAACTGCTGCTCTGATACCAACTTTGTAACATCCAAGTTACCACAAACAGTACACGTCATAATATTTCATTTCATTAAGTAATAAATATTACTAATTGTTTGATACCACAGGTCCATCAGCCTGAATACTTAATTACAACAATAAGTTAAAGATCAAATGGTGGTCTAAACTAGCTTCTAATTCTTCAATCAGAGTGCGGAAGACTGAACAAGCTACCCGAGACCGCATCATCTTTTCAAAATAGGCTTCAGCAAAAAGTCCAAAAGTCTGCTATTCATCAAATGTCCAGATTCACTTAGCCTGGGACGGACTACCTGCTATGGTCTTGCCCTTATCAGCCTTTCCTGAAAAAGAGATGTCATGACAGAGTAAGCTAACATTGCTTAGTGAGTTAACAGAGTTCGATTAGTTACCACACATATATATAACATACTATCAGCTCCTGCCGGCAAGTCACTACGTCCTGAGACAGCAAAAAGGTTGGGAGACAACCCAGTTTGTGTTCCCCTATGTAAGGCCGAAGCCCTACGGGAAGTGTATGGAAACAAGTCATATAGGAAGGAATCTGCAGAATTCCCTCCTGTGAATGGAGATCCCACATTCGGTCCTATCGGATAATGCAGTATGCAGCGGCAAATATATAAACAGTCAAGTAAGCAGTAAGCATGATAAGTATCTACATAAAATGTAAAAGTGAACATGCAATCAAGGTAATTCAAGTGTCTAGCTTCAGTAATGTCAAAAATACGTTTCTATGATACAATAAAGTATTAAAGAAACATGCATCAACAAACGGAAGTTTCCATACAGTCGATGACATTCACCAATAAGTATCGAAACATATGCAAGTAATTAATGAAATCTGTCACTCACAGTGGTCCGTAGTCAGATAATGCTTAACGAATTAAGCGGTTCAGTTTACTCTGTCAAATCGGCGGTTTCCTGCAGTTCAGTTTCAAGTCTGGCATATTAATGTCAAGTCTGTAACATGATCTATCCATATAACCCTAGTTATATAATTAGCTTATTGTCAATTCTGGCTGTCGAGTCTGAGGTAGTTCCTATCGTCCCAAGGTGAGTCTATTCTTATTAGATTAATACGATTCATCTAATTATAGATGTGTGGCCTTGAAATAAAGCCAATCGTATTACTAGAAAGGTGTAACATGACATACAATTTCTAAGGGTTCATACAGAGTCTGTTAATTTATTTGTGCATATAATAGATATGCAACTTGAACTTATGGGTTTTATCATAATCAAAAGATACTTTCAATTACAATAGATTGTTTAATATCTTAATCTGATTTAGGAATTTATATTTTTGACTTGGAATTAAACCAGATTCAAATATAGGGAGACAGATTCGAATAGCCTTATTTCGAATCTATGGAGATAGATTCGAACTAGGCATATATTCTAGGATAGATTCGAACTAGGCATAGATTCTAGGGAGTTAGATTCGAAATCAGCACAGATTCTAGGGAGTTAGATTCGAAATCAGCACCCCTTCGAGTCTAGGGGTTAGATTCGAAACCATAACCCTTCGAATCTAGGGGTTAGATTCGAAAATATCACACATTTGAGTCTAAACAAGGATTTTCGAATCTGTTCTACATGTTCAACGTTTTTTCCAGGTTTTAGCTACTAAACATGAACATATATGACGGAAAAACAGATACTAACCTTCGTCCAAGCTATATCCTTCGACTATAGATGATTTCCAAGCAAAAACAAGTCCTAAACGGGAGCAAATCAGCTTCAAATGAAGGGGATATGAGCAAACTCGAATTTGCTCAACAAAACCGAACTAAAAGTCAGAAAAAGGGTCGATTTTACCCTAAATCCGGACGAAATCAAACATGCAATGGTAGATTCGTGTAGAGCTCGACGATATCTAACCGATGGCGTATAAATCACGAGAATCCGACGGTTCGTTTAGGAGAAAAGCTAGAGAGAAGTCAGATTGTAGAGAGAGAGAGAGAGGATTCTAGCTTTTCCAAACCAAGAAATTGAGATGGAAGGGCTATATTTATAGAAAAATAGGGAAAAATCAGATTTTCTACTGAATTTCAGGAATCGACCAACTTTTATTCCCATCAATCTGATTTGCATTTCAGATGCAAATAATAGCAAAGGAGTTCTAGATTTGCTATAATTGTCTTTTAGTCATATTTTTATTCATTTTAGTCCGTTTCATCATTTTCAGTCTTTAATTTGTTATTTAGCTGAATTTTAATTATTAACTTAATTTCAGCTAATTTTGGGCAACTTTTCATAATTAATTATAACTTAATATAATTAACTATTACAGATTCATATTTTCAGTTATTTACAAATATTTGGATTAAAAATGCTTTATTATCCAAAGTCTGATGCTGTAATTTATATTTAATAAATTACGGGCTGTTACACACCTGTCCTGAGCAATCCAAGTAATCAAGGAACATTCAGCAGCAGTTGTCAAGTTTCAGCAGTATCTATCATACATTCCTAACATACAATTAAGTAATCAAGGAACAAGCAGCAGCCGATGTTTCCATACAAGTCAGTAACAATCACCAATAAGTACCGAAACATATGCAAGTAAGTAATGCAATCTGTCACTCACAGTGGTCCTGAGCAATGCAAGTAATCAAGGAACATGCAACAGCAGTTGTCCAGTTTCAGCAGTGTCTATCATACGTTCCTGACTTACAATTAAGTAATCAAGGAACAAGCAGCAGCCAATGTCTCCATACAAGTCAGTAACAATCACCAGTAAGTACCGAAACATATGCAAGTAAGTAATGCAATCTGTCACTCACAGCGGTCCTGAGCAATGCAAGTAATCAAGGAACATGTAGCAGCAGTTGTCCTGTTTCAGCAGTGTCTATAATACGTTCCTGACTTATGATTAAGTAATCAAGGAACAAGCTGCAGCAGATGTGTCAATACAAGTCGGTAACAATCACCAATAAGTACCGAAACATATGCAAGTTAGTAATGCAATTTGTCACTCACAGCGGTCCTGAGCAATCCAAGTAATCAAGGAACATGCAACAGCAGTTGTCCAGTTTCAGTAGTGTCTATCATACGTTCCTAACATACAATTTAGTAATCAAGAAACAAGCATCAGCAGATGTTTCCATACAAGTCAGTAACAATCACCAATAAGTACTGAAACATATGCAAGTGTGTAATGCAATCTGTCAGTCGCAACGGTCCTGAGCAATGCAAGTAATCAAGGAACATGCAGCAGCAGTAGTCCAGTTTCAGCAGTGTCTATCATACATTCCTAACATACAATTAAGTAATCAAGGAACAAGCAGTAGCAGATGTTTCCATACAAGTCAGTAACAATCACCAATAAGTATTGAAACATATGCCAGAAAGTAATGCAATCTGTCACATACAGTAGTCGTGAGCAATGCAAGTAATCAAGGAACATGCAACAGCAGTTGTCCAGTTTCGGCGGTGACTATCATACATTCCTAACATAGAATTAAGTAATCAAGGGACAAGCAGCATCCGATGTTTCGATACAAGTCAGTAACAATCACCAATAAGTACTGAAACGTATGCAAGTAAGTAATGGAATCTGTCACTCAAACCAGTCCTGAGCAATCCAAGTAATCAAGGAACATGCAGCAGCAGTTGTTTAGTTTCAGCAGTGTCTATCATACGTTCCTGACTTACAATTAAGTAATCAAGGAACAAGCAGCAGCCAATGTTTCCATACAAGTCAGTAACAATCACCAGTAAGTACCGAAACATATGCAAGTAAATAATGCAATCTGTCACTCACAGCGGTCCTGAGCAATGCAAGTAAGCAAGGAACATGCAACAGCAGTTGTCCAGTTTCAGCAGTGTCTATCATACGTTCCTGACTTACAATTAAGTGATCACGGAACAAGCAGCAGCATATGTTTCAATACAAGTCGGTAACAATCACCAATAAGTACGAAACATATGCAAGTTAGTAATGCAATTTGTCACTCACACCGGTCCTGAGCAATCCAAGTAATCAAGGAACATGCAACATCAGTTGTCCAGTTTCAGCAATGTCTATCATACGTTCCTAACATAGATTTAAGTAATCCTGGAACAAGCAACAGCAGATGTTTCCATACAAGTCAGTAACAATCACCAATAAGTACTGAAATGTATGCAAGAATGTAAATGAATCTGTCAATCACACCTGTCCTGAGCAATCCAAGTAGTCAAGGAACATGCAGCAGTAGCTGTCCACTTTCGGAAGTGTCTATCATACGTTCCTAACATACAATTAAGTAATCAAGGAACAAGCAGCAGCAGATGTTTCCATACAAGTCAGTAACAATCACCAATAAGTACCGATACATATGCAAGTAAGTAATGGAATCTGTCACTCACACCTGTCCTGAGCAATCCAAGTAATCAAGGAACATTCAGCAGCAGTTGTCAAGTTTCAGAAGTGTCTATCATACGTTCCTAACATACAATTAAGTAATCAAGGAACAAGCAGCAGCTGATGTTTCCATTCAAGTCAGTAACAATCACCAATAAGTACCGAAACATATGCAAGTAAGTAATGCAATCTGTCACTCACAGTGGTCCTGAGCAATGCAATAATCAAGGAACATGCAGCAGCAGTTGTCCAGTTTCAGCAGTGTCTATCATACGTTCCTGACTTACAATTAAGTAATCAAGGAACAAGCAGCAGCCAATGTTTCCATACAAGTCAGTAACAATCACCAGTAAGTACCGAAACATATGTAAGTAAGTAATGCAATCTGTCACTCACAGCGGTCCTGAGCAATGCAAGTAATCAAGGAACATGCAGCAGCAGTTGTCCTGTTTCAGCAGTGTCTATAATACCTTCCTGACTTACGATTAAGTAATCGAGGAACAAGCTGCAGCAGATGTGTCAATACAAGTCGGTAACAATCACCAATAAGTACCGAAACATATGCAAGTTAGTAATGCAATTTGTCACTCACAGCGGTCCTGAGCAATCCAAGTAATCAAGGAACATGCAACAGCAGTTGTCCAGTTTCAGCAGTGTCTATCATACGTTCCTAACATACAATTTAGTAATCAAGGAACAAGCATCAGCAGATGTTTCCATACAAGTCAGTAACAATCACCAATAAGTACTGAAACATATGCAAGTGAGTAATGCAATCTGTCAGTCGCAACGGTCCTGAGCAATGCAAGTAATCAAGGAACATGCAGCAGCAGTAGTCCAGTTTCAGCAGTGTCTATCATACATTCCTAACATACAATTAAGTAATCAAGGAACAGGCAGTAGCAGATGTTTCCATACAAGTCAGTAACAATCACCAATAAGTATTGAAACATATGCCAGAAAGTAATGCAATCTGTCACATACAGTAGTCGTGAGCAATGCAAGTAATCAAGGAACATGCAACAGCAGTTGTCCAGTTTCGGCGGTGACTATCATACGTTCCTAACATAGAATTAAGTAATCAAGGGACAAGCAGCATCCGATGTTTCGATACAAGTCAGTAACAATCACCAATAAGGACTGAAACGTATGCAAGTAAGTAATGGAATCTGTCACTCAAACCAGTCCTGAGCAATCCAAGTAATCAAGGAACATGCAGCAGCAGTTGTCTAGTTTCAGCAGTGTCTATCATACGTTCCTGACTTACAATTAAGTAATCAAGGAACAAGCAGCAGCCAATGTTTCCATACAAGTCAGTAACAATCACCAGTAAGTACCGAAACATATGCAAGTAAGTAATGCAATCTGTCACTCACAGCGGTCCTGAGCAATGCAAGTAATCAAGGAACATGTAGCAGCAGTTGTCCTGTTTCAGCAGTGTCTATAATACGTTCCTGACTTATGATTAAGTAATCAAGGAACAAGCTGCAGCAGATGTGTCAATACAAGTCGGTAACAATCACCAATAAGTACCGAAACATATGCAAGTTAGTAATGCAATTTGTCACTCACAGCGGTCCTGAGCAATCCAAGTAATCAAGGAACATGCAACAGCAGTTGTCCAGTTTCAGTAGTGTCTATCATACGTTCCTAACATACAATTTAGTAATCAAGAAACAAGCATCAGCAGATGTTTCCATACAAGTCAGTAACAATCACCAATAAGTACTGAAACATATGCAAGTGTGTAATGCAATCTGTCAGTCGCAACGGTCCTGAGCAATGCAAGTAATCAAGGAACATGCAGCAGCAGTAGTCCAGTTTCAGCAGTGTCTATCATACATTCCTAACATACAATTAAGTAATCAAGGAACAAGCAGTAGCAGATGTTTCCATACAAGTCAGTAACAATCACCAATAAGTATTGAAACATATGCCAGAAAGTAATGCAATCTGTCACATACAGTAGTCGTGAGCAATGCAAGTAATCAAGGAACATGCAACAGCAGTTGTCCAGTTTCGGCGGTGACTATCATACATTCCTAACATAGAATTAAGTAATCAAGGGACAAGCAGCATCCGATGTTTCGATACAAGTCAGTAACAATCACCAATAAGTACTGAAACGTATGCAAGTAAGTAATGGAATCTGTCACTCAAACCAGTCCTGAGCAATCCAAGTAATCAAGGAACATGCAGCAGCAGTTGTTTAGTTTCAGCAGTGTCTATCATACGTTCCTGACTTACAATTAAGTAATCAAGGAACAAGCAGCAGCCAATGTTTCCATACAAGTCAGTAACAATCACCAGTAAGTACCGAAACATATGCAAGTAAATAATGCAATCTGTCACTCACAGCGGTCCTGAGCAATGCAAGTAAGCAAGGAACATGCAACAGCAGTTGTCCAGTTTCAGCAGTGTCTATCATACGTTCCTGACTTACAATTAAGTGATCACGGAACAAGCAGCAGCATATGTTTCAATACAAGTCGGTAACAATCACCAATAAGTACGAAACATATGCAAGTTAGTAATGCAATTTGTCACTCACACCGGTCCTGAGCAATCCAAGTAATCAAGGAACATGCAACATCAGTTGTCCAGTTTCAGCAATGTCTATCATACGTTCCTAACATAGATTTAAGTAATCCTGGAACAAGCAACAGCAGATGTTTCCATACAAGTCAGTAACAATCACCAATAAGTACTGAAATGTATGCAAGAATGTAAATGAATCTGTCAATCACACCTGTCCTGAGCAATCCAAGTAGTCAAGGAACATGCAGCAGTAGCTGTCCACTTTCGGAAGTGTCTATCATACGTTCCTAACATACAATTAAGTAATCAAGGAACAAGCAGCAGCAGATGTTTCCATACAAGTCAGTAACAATCACCAATAAGTACCGATACATATGCAAGTAAGTAATGGAATCTGTCACTCACACCTGTCCTGAGCAATCCAAGTAACAAGGAACATTCAGCAGCAGTTGTCAAGTTCAGAAGTGTCTATCATACGTTCCTAACATACAATTAAGTAATCAAGGAACAAGCAGCAGCTGATGTTTCCATTCAAGTCAGTAACAATCACCAATAAGTACCGAAACATATGCAAGTAAGTAATGCAATCTGTCACTCACAGTGGTCCTGAGCAATGCAAGTAATCAAGGAACATGCAGCAGCAGTTGTCCAGTTTCAGCAGTGTCTATCATACGTTCCTGACTTACAATTAAGTAATCAAGGAACAAGCAGCAGCCAATGTTTCCATACAAGTCAGTAACAATCACCAGTAAGTACCGAAACATATGTAAGTAAGTAATGCAATCTGTCACTCACAGCGGTCCTGAGCAATGCAAGTAATCAAGGAACATGCAGCAGCAGTTGTCCTGTTTCAGCAGTGTCTATAATACCTTCCTGACTTACGATTAAGTAATCGAGGAACAAGCTGCAGCAGATGTGTCAATACAAGTTGGTAACAATCACCAATAAGTACCGAAACATATGCAAGTTAGTAATGCAATTTGTCACTCACAGCGGTCCTGAGCAATCCAAGTAATCAAGGAACATGCAACAGCAGTTGTCCAGTTTCAGCAGTGTCTATCATACGTTCCTAACATACAATTTAGTAATCAAGGAACAAGCATCAGCAGATGTTTCCATACAAGTCAGTAACAATCACCAATAAGTACTGAAACATATGCAAGTGAGTAATGCAATCTGTCAGTCGCAACGGTCCTGAGCAATGCAAGTAATCAAGGAACATGCAGCAGCAGTAGTCCAGTTTCAGCAGTGTCTATCATACATTCCTAACATACAATTAAGTAATCAAGGAACAGGCAGTAGCAGATGTTTCCATACAAGTCAGTAACAATCACCAATAAGTATTGAAACATATGCCAGAAAGTAATGCAATCTGTCACATACAGTAGTCGTGAGCAATGCAAGTAATCAAGGAACATGCAACAGCAGTTGTCCAGTTTCGGCGGTGACTATCATACGTTCCTAACATAGAATTAAGTAATCAAGGGACAAGCAGCATCCGATGTTTCGATACAAGTCAGTAACAATCACCAATAAGTACTGAAACGTATGCAAGTAAGTAATGGAATCTGTCACTCAAACCAGTCCTGAGCAATCCAAGTAATCAAGGAACATGCAGCAGCAGTTGTCTAGTTTCAGCAGTGTCTATCATACGTTCCTGACTTACAATTAAGTAATCAAGGAACAAGCAGCAGCCAATGTTTCCATACAAGTCAGTAACAATCACCAGTAAGTACCGAAACATATGCAAGTAAATAATGCAATCTGTCACTCACAGCGGTCCTGAGCAATGCAAGTAAGCAAGGAACATGCAACAGCAGTTGTCCAGTTTCAGCAGTGTCTATCATACGTTCCTGACTTACAATTAAGTGATCACGGAACAAGCAGCAGCATATGTTTCAATACAAGTCGGTAACAATCACCAATAAGTACGAAACATATGCAAGTTAGTAATGCAATTTGTCACTCACAACGGTCCTGAGCAATCCAAGTAATCAAGGAACATGCAACATCAGTTGTCCAGTTTCTGCAATGTCTATCATACGTTCCTAACATAGATTTAAGTAATCCTGGAACAAGCAACAGCAGATGTTTCCATACAAGTCAGTAACAATCACCAATAAGTACTGAAACGTATGCAAGAATGTAAATGAATCTGTCAATCACACCTGTCCTGAGCAATCCAAGTAATCAAGGAACATGCAGCAGTAGTTGTCCACTTTCGGCAGTGTCTATCATACGTTCCTAACATACAATTAAGTAATCAAGGAACAAGCAGCAGCAGATGTTTCCATACAAGTCAGTAACAATCACCAATAAGTACCGATACATATGCAAGTAAGTAATGGAATCTGTCACTCACACCTGTCCTGAGCAATCCAAGTAATCAAGGAACATTCAGCAGCAGTTGTCAAGTTTCAGAAGTGTCTATCATACGTTCCTAACATACAATTAAGTAATCAAGGAATAAGCAGCAGCTGATGTTTCCATTCAAGTCAGTAACAATCACCAATAAGTACCGAAACATATGCAAGTAAGTAATGCAATCTGTCACTCACAGTGGTCCTGAGCAATGCAAGTAATCAAGGAACATGCAGTAGCAGTTGTCCAGTTTCAGCAGTGTCTATCATACGTTCCTGACTTACAATTAAGTAATCAAGGAACAAGCAGCAGCCAATGTTTCCAAACAAGCCAGTAACAATCACCAGTAAGTACCGAAACATATGCAAGTAAGTAATGCAATCTGTCACTCACAGCGGTCCTGAGCAATGCAAGTAATCAAGGAACATGCAGCAGCAGTTGTCCAGTTTCAGCAGTGTCTATAATACGTTCCTGTAACAGCCCGTAATTTATTAAATATAAATTACAGCATCAGACTTTGGATAATAAAGCAATTTTATCCAATTATTAGTAATTAACCGAAAACATGAATCTTAAATAGTTAATTATATTAAGTTATAATTAATTATGAAAAGTTGCCCCAATTTAGCTGAAATAAAGTTAATAATTAAAATTCAGCTACTTGACAAATTAAAGACTAAAAGTGACGAAACGGACTAAAATAAATAAAAATGTGACTAAAAGACAATTATTGCAAATCTAGAACTCCTTTGTTATTATTTGCATCTGAAATGCAAATCAGATTGATGGAAATAAAAGTTGGTCGATTCCGGAAATTCAGTAGAAAATCTGATTTTTCCCTATTTTCCTATAAATAGAGCACTCCTCCTAATTTCTTGAGTTTGGAAACTTGAACTCTCTCTCCTTCTCTCTCTACACCCTCACCTTCTCTCTAGAATTTCTCCTAAACGAACCGTCGGATTCTCGTGATTTATACGCTATCAGTTAGAGATCGTCGAGCTCTACACGATTCTATCATTGCATGTTAGATTTCGTCCGGATTTAAGGTAAAAATTGACCCTTTTTCTGACTTTTAGTTTGGTTTTGTTGAGCAAATTCGAGTTTGCTCATATCCCCTTTATTTGAAACTGATTTGCTCCCGTTTAGGACTTGTTTTTGCTTGGAAATCATCTATAGTCGAAGGATATAGCTTGGACGAAGGTTAGTATCTATTTTTCCGTCATTTATGTTCATGTTTAGTAGCTAAAACCTGGAAAAAACGATGAACAAGTAGAACAAATTCGAGATCTTCAAAGAATAGACTCGAAAGTATGAATTCGAATCTGTTTCCCCCCTAGACTCGAGATGTGTTTCGACTCTATGTGTATGTTTCGAGTTTATGTCCCTTGTTCGAGTCTGTGCATGTCTTAGAATCTATATAAGTCTTCGAGTCTATGTACTTCGAATCTGTCTTAGAATCTATATGCTTCGAATCTGATTGTTGGCATTCGAATCTGTGTGGGCTTTCGAGTCTATGCATAGTTCGAACCTAATCTCTTTTATGTGTGTCTCGAATCTATCCATTAGATTCGAAGGGTTCCTCTCGAATATGCCTATCCATATATGAATTTGCCATAATCAAATCTGGTTCTTGTTCCAAGCCTAAGATTAATTTCAAAATCGGATTAAGTTATTAAACAACCTAATGAAATTGAAAGTATCGTTTAATTATGATAAAACTCATAAATTTCAAGTTGCATAACTATTTTATGTACAAATAAATTAACAGACTCTGAATGAACTCTTAGAAATCGTATGTCATGATTCACCTAGCTAGTAATATGATTGGCCTCGTTTCAAGGCCACCTATATGTAATTAAGGATCGTATTAATCTGATAAGAAAAGACTCACCTTGGGACGATAGGAACTACCTCAGACTTGACAGTAAGAAATGACAATAACCTGAGTTGTAACTAGGGTTATATAGATCATGTTACAGACTTGACATTAATATGCCAGACTTGAAACTGAACTGCAGGAACCCCCCGATTTGACAGAGTAAACTGAACAGCTTAATTCGTTAAGCATTATCTGACTACGGACTACTGTGAGTGACAGATTTCATTAATTACTTGCATATGTTTCGATACTTATTGGTGAATGTCATCGACTGTATGGAAACTTCCGATTGATGCTGCATGTTTCTTTAATACTATATTGTATCATAGAAACGTACTTTTGACTAGACACTTGAATTGCCTTGATTGCATGTTCACTTTTACATTTTATGTAAATACTTATCATGCTTACTGCTTACTTGACTGTTTATATATTTGCCGCTGCATGCTGCATTATCCGATAGGACCGAATGTGAGATCTCCATTCACAGGAGGGAATTCTGCAGATTCCTTTCCTATATGACTTGTTTCCATACACTTCCCGTAGGGCTTCGGCCTTACATAGGGGAATACAAAGTGGGTTGTCTCCCAACCTTTTTGCTGTCTCAGGACGTAGTGACTTGCCGGCAAGAGCTGATAGTAAGTTATATATGTGTGGTAACTAATGGAACTCTGTTAACTCACTAAGCAATGTTAGCTTACTCTGTCATGACAACTCTTTTTCAGGAAAAGCTGATAAAGGCAAGACCATAGCAGGTAGTTCGTCCCAGGTTAAGTGAATCTGGACTTTGATGAATAGCAGACTTTTGGACTTTTGATTGTCGCCCATTTTGAAAAGATGATGCGGTCTCGGGTAGCTTGTTCAGTCTTCCGCACTCTGATTGAAGATTTAGAAGCTAGTTTAGACCACCATTTGATCTTTAATATATTGTTGTAATTAAGTATTCAGGCAGATGGACCTGTGGTATCAAACAATTAGTAATATTTATTACTTAATGAAATGAAATATTATGACGTGTACTGTTTGTGGTAACTTGGATGTTACAGTTCCTGACTTACAATTAAGTAATCAAGGAACAAGCTGCAGCACATGTTTCAATACAAGTCGGTAACAATCACCAATAAGTACCGAAACATATGCAAGTAAGTAATGCAATCTGTCACTCACAGTGGTCCTGAGCAATGCAAGTAATCAAGGAACATGCAACAGCAGTTGTCCAGTTTCAGCAGTGTCTATCATACGTTCCTGACTTACAATTAAGTAATCAAGGAACAACAAGCAGCAGCCAATGTTTCCATAGAAGTCAGTAACAATCACCAGTAAGTACCGAAACATATGCAAGTAAGTAATGCAATCTGTCACTCACAGCGGTCCTGAGCAATGCAAGTAATCAAGGAACATGCAGCAGCAGTTGTCCAGTTTCAGCAGTGTCTATCATACGTTCCTGAGTTACAATTAAGTAATCAAGGAACAAGCTGCAGCAGATGTTTCATTACAAGTCGGTAACAATCACCAATAAGTACCGAAACATATGCAAGTTAGTAATGCAATTTGTCACTCACAGCGGTCCTGAGCAATCCAAGTAATCAAGGAACATGCAACATCAGTTGTCCAGTTTCAGCAGTGTCTATCATGCGTTCCTAACATAGATTTAAGTAATCCTGGAACAAGCAGCAGCAGATGTTTCCATACAAGTCAGTAACAATCACCAATAAGTACTGAAACGTATGCAAGTAAGTAAATGAATCTGTCACTCACACCTGTCCTGAGCAATCCAAGTAATCAAGGAACATGCAGCAGTAGTTGTCCACTTTCAGCAGTGTCTATCATACGTTCCTAACATACAATTAAGTAATCAAAGAACAAGCAGCAGCAGATGTTTCCATACAAGTCAGTAACAATCACCAATAAGTACCGATACATATGCAAGTAAGTAATGGAATCTGTCACTCACACCTGTCCTGAGCAATCCAAGTAATCAAGGAACATTCAGCAGCAGTTGTTAAGTTTCAGCAGTGTCTATCATACGTTCCTAACATACAATTAAGTAATCAAGGAACAAGCAGCAGCCGATATTTCCATAAAAGTCAGTAACAATCACCAATAAGTACCGAAACATATGCAAGTAAGTAATGCAATCTGTCACTCACAGTGGTCCTGAGCAATGCAAGTAATCAAGGAACATGCAGCAGCAGTTGTCCAGTTTCAGCAGTGTCTATCATACGATTCCTGACTTACAATTAAGTAATCAAGGAACAAGCAGCAGCCAATGTTTCCATACAAGTCAGTAACAATCACCAGTAAGTACCGAAACATATGCAAGTAAGTAATGCAATCTGTCACTCACAGCGTGTAACATCCAAGTTACCACAAACAGTACACATCATAATATTTCATTTCATTCAATAATAAATATTACTAATTGTTTGATACCACAGGTCCATCTGCCTGAATACTTAATTACAAAAATATATTAAGATCAAATGGTGGTCTAAACTAGCTTCTAAATCTTCAATCAGAGTGCGGAAGACTGAACAAGCTACCCGAGACCACATCATCTTTTCAAAATAGGCATCAGCAAAAGTCCAAAAGTCTGCTATTCATCAAATATCCAGATTCACTTAGCCTGGGACGAACTACCTGCTATGGTGTTGCCCTTATCAGCTTTTCCTGAAAAAGAGTTGTCATGACAGAGTAAGCTAACATTGCTTAGTGAGTTAACAGAGTTCCATTAGTTACCACACATATATAACATACTATCAGCTCCTGCCGGCAAGTCACTACGTCTTGAGACAGCAAAAAGGTTGGGAGACAACCCAGTTTGTTTTCCCCTATGTAAGGCCGAAGCCCTACGGGAAGTGTATGGAAACAAGTCATATAGGAAAGGAATCTGCAGAATTCCCTCCTGTGAATGGAGATCTCACATTCGGTCCTATCGAATAATGCAGTATGCAGCGACAAATATATAAACAGTCAAGTAAGCAGTAAGCATGATAAGTGTTTACATAAAATGTAAAAGTGAACATGCAATCAAGGTAATTCAAGTGTCTAGCTTCAGTAATGTCAAAAATACGTTTCTATGATACAATAAAGTATTAAAGAAACATGCAGCAACAAACGGAAGTTTCCATACAGTCGATGACATTCACCAATAAGTATCGAAACATATGCAAGTAATTAATGAAATCTGTCACTCACAGTAGTCCGTAGTCAGATAAAGCTTAACGAATTAAGCTGTTCAGTTTACTCTGTTAGATCGGCGGGTTCCTGCAGTTCAGTTTCAAGTCTGGCATATTAATGTCAAGTCTGTAACATAATCTATATAACCCTAGTTACACACCCAGGTTATTGTCATTTCTTACTGTCGAGTCTGAGGTAGTTCCTATCGTCCCAAGGTGAGTCTATTCTTATCAGATTAATACGATTCATCTAATTACATATATGTTTATATGGCCTTGAAACAAAGCCAAACATATTACTTAGCAAGGTGAAACAGGACATACACATTCAAAGGGTTCGTACAGAGTCTGTTAATTTATTTGTGCATATAATAGATATGCATCTTGAAACTTATGATTTTTATCATAATTAAACGATACTTTCAATTTCATTAGGTTGTTTAATAACTTAATCTGATTTAGGAATTTAACTTTGGCTAGGAACAAAATCAGATTCGAATTAAGGGACACAGATTCGAACAATTTCAATTCGAATCTAAGGGAATAGATTCGAATACTACATAGATTCGAAGGCATATAGATTCAAAGACACATAGATTTGAAGACACATAGATTCGAAATTAATTATAGATTCGAACTACTTCATTCGAGTCTATACAATCAAATTCGAAAACAACCAACTCAAGTCAAAGGGAGATAGATTCGAAGGCCATTCATTCGAATCTAGGGGGGTTAGATTCGAGACCCTCATCCTTCGAGTCTAGAAGATAGAATCGAAACAGCAATCATTCGAGTCTAGCTATCAGATTCGAATTCAACACCCTCGAGTCTATACATGAATGTCTCGAATTTGTTCTACTTGTTCATCGATTTTCCAGGTTTTATCAACTAAATATGAACGTAAATGAGGGAAAAATAGTCACTAACCTTCGTCCAAGCTATATCCTTCGACTATAGATGATTTCCAAGCAAAAACACGTCCTAAACGAGAGCAAATCAGCTTCAAATGAAGGGGATATGAGCAAACTCGAATTTGCTCAACAAAAACCGAAATAAAAGTCAGAAAAATGGTCGATTTTACCTTAAATCCGGACGAAATCTAACATGCAATGATAGATTCGTGTAGAGCTCGACGATCTCTAACCGATGGCGTATAAATCACGAGAATCCGACGGATCGTTTTGGAGAAATTCTAGAGAGAAGGTGAGGTTGTAGAGAGAGAGAGAGAGAGAGAGTTCTAGTTTTCCAAACCAAGGAAATGAGGAGGTGATGCTCTATTTATAGAAAATAGAGAAAAATCAGATTTTCTACTGAATTTCCGGAATCGACCAACTTTTATTTCCATCAATCTGATTTGCATTTCAGATGCAAAAAATAGCAAAGGAGTTCTAGATTTGCTATAATTGTCTTTTAGTCATATTTTTATTCATTTTAGTCCGTTTCGTCATTTTCAGTCTTTAATTTGTCAAGTAGCTGAATTTTAATTATTAACTTTATTTCAGCTAATTTTGGGCAACTTTTCATAATTAATTATAACTTAATATAATTAATTATTACAGATTCATATTTTCGGTTAATTACTAATATTTGGATTAAAATTGCTTTATTATCCAAAGTCTGCTGCTGTAATTTATATTTAATAAATTACGGGCTGTTACAATCTTCCCCCGTTAAATTGATTCCGTCCTCGGAATCGACTAAAACAGGAATAACTTCGGATACTTCTGCCTAATCTCGTCTTCTCATTCCCAAGTTTGCGCAGATCCCTTATGATATTTCCATTGAACTAACACCATTGGGATTTCCTTGTTGCGCAATTTCGAAACCTTATGATCGATTATACGCTCGGGCTCTTCTTCGTATCGCAACTGCTCGTCAATTTGCACGTCTTTCCATGGAATCGCAGCTTCAGCATCAACTAAACACTTTCGCAGATTACTCACGTGGAATACATCATGAATCCCAGTCATTTCGGCAGGCAGCTTTAATCTGTAGGCTTGCAATCCTATACGCTCGAGAATTTCAAAAGGACCCACAAATCGAGGGCTCAACTTCCCCCGTTTGCCGAACCTTACTATTCCTTTTCTTGGCGAGACCTTCAGCAACACTTTATCTCCAATTTCAAACGCAATTGGTTTACGTCTTCTATCGTGATACTTCTTTTGTCTATCCTGAGAGGTCTGAATCCGTTGTCGAATCAACTGTAGTTGGTCGTGGGCTTCTTGCAAAATCGCTGGTCCAGAGATCGGGCGTTCACCTGTTTCCCTCCAACAGGTTGGAGTTCGGCATCGACGTCCGTACAAAAGCTGATAGGGAGGCATACCAATAGTCGAGTGATAACTGTTGTTATAAGCAAACTCCACAAACGGCAGGTGAGTATCCCAACTTCCACCGAGATCAATCACACAGGCACGTAACATATCTTCTAAGGTCAAAATCGTTCTTTCACTTTGCCCGTCTGTTTCAGGATGATAAGCGGTGCTCATCTTAAGTTCAGTACCTAGTCCATTCTGAAAAGCCTTCCAAAAACGAGAAGTAAATCTAAATGTCATCAATAAAGACTATCACTGATTTGTCCAGCATTGGCCTACATACTCTATTCATACGGGGCATTGGTGAGACCGAACGGTATTGCTAGAAACTCAAAATGGCCGTAACGAGCACGAAATGAGACCTAAATCTCGAGTCTTTCTATCGTCATAAACATAACGTTCACTTCCTTCGGGGGTTCTAATTCTAATTATCCTTTTGGCACAAAGGATTTCAGCATTGTTCGTCATGAGCCAGTCCATTCCTATAATAACATCGAATTCTCTAGTCCACATCGGTATCAGGTCAACGTCCGAGGAGAGATTATGAATCACTAGCTTACAGGAACGAAAGACTCTATTCACAGTCACAAAATTCGAGCTAGCAGTTTCTATGTCTAAGGGTGCAGGTAACATAACAGGGGCAAAATCAAACTGTTTAGCAGACTTTTCAGACACATATGACAGATTAGAACCAGAGTCAAATAAGATTAAGGCAGGCATAGAGTTAACAAGAAATGTACCCATGACGACGTCAGCAGTCTCTTTTGCCTCTTCGGCTGTCATTTGGAAAGATCTTGGTTGATTCCTCGGGGCAGAAGAACCTTTGACTGATTGCCGGGGTGAAAATGCAGGCGGAGGAACAAATCGGGGCCGAGTACAGTCTTTAGCATGGTGCCCCAACGTGATGCAGTTACGGCAAGCCTCATTGCGCTTGGGACATTCCGACCTGTCATGACCTTTCTGCCTACAACAGTAGCACCTCACGAACTCAGGATCACATTTTCCTTCATGAATCTGCTTGCAGCGAGGACAAGCAGACCTTGGCGTAGCGGTCACAGCATAAGATTTAGCCTTTTTAAAAGACTGCTTATCTCCCTGCCTTAAACTTTCACTCTCCTTTTCCGATTTCTCAGATTTTTCTTTCTTGCTAGACTTGTCAATAAAAAGAGTCGCTCGCTCCGGATAGATTTCAAGTTCCCCTACCTTAGCAACTTCAACTACTTCCATATCACTTCTCGGTCTGCCAGAATTCACAAAAAGATCCCTTCGTCGTCCATCAGAGGGATCATGCCTAAGTTTCCTTTTTCGATCCTTCTTGGGCTTTGCTAACATCTCTTCTCTATACTTCAATTCTAACTCCCGTAACTTAAGTTCTCGCAACCTAAGTTCTTCTTCACGGCGCTTAATGTCAATTTCACGCTGGATTTCTTTGTCAGTTTGCACAACCGCTTTACCCTTAGTCAGCAAGTCCTTAATTTCCTTAAATCGGTCCTCAACCGACATATCAGTCTGCAGTCGATTCCTATCCATCATAAGCTGTATTTGCCTACGATTATCCTAATTCAGCTTGTGAATGAGATCAAATAATTGAGCCTGCTGGGGAGGCACAAGCGTGGCAGTACTGCTTGAGTCATTAGCAGTATTTTCAGGGTCAGTGCCTAAATCCTCTACATGAACAGATTCTTTGTGTTGATCAGCTGCAGCATCAGCAGCTTTACCAACAGTCGAGGTACCAGCAACATTTGGATTCTTATCAGCCATTGGCTGAAAATATAAAGGAAATAACTATTATTTCCTAATTCAAATAAGCACGATTCGAGTCATAATTCCTATGTCAGATAATCACATCTAAATTCATAGATATGAAGGCAGTCAGTCAGGCTGGCACAAAGTCAAGTCAAAGTCAAGTCAGTATCAAGCAGTCAATCCCTCCCCCATCCTATCAGTCATCATTTGCCTATCTTAGGTCAAGTTGTGTGGGTAGTCCTTTACTAATTAAGTTACCCTAGGCCTCGGTGACTTGTTCGGGAATTCAGAGTCACATAGTCCATACCATACCAGTAGTTTAAGTATCGGGTGGCCAATCCGATGATTAAACTGCTGCTCTGATACCAACTTTGTAACATCCAAGTTACCACAAACAGTACACGTCATAATATTTCATTTCATTCAATAATAAATATTACTAATTGTTTGATACCACAGGTCCATCTGCCTGAATACTTAATTACAAAAATATATTAAGATCAAATGGTGGTCTAAACTAGCTTCTAAATCTTCAATCAGAGTGCGGAAGACTGAACAAGCTACCCGAGACCACATCATCTTTTCAAAATAGGCATCAGCAAAAGTCCAAAAGTCTGCTATTCATCAAATGTCCAGAATCACTTAGCCTGGGACGAACTACCTGCTATGGTGTTGCCCTTATCAGCTTTTCCTGAAAAAGAGTTGTCATGACAGAGTAAGCTAACATTGCTTAGTGAGTTAACAGAGTTCCATTAGTTACCACACATATATAACATACTATCAGCTCCTGCCGGCAAGTCACTACGTCCTGAGACAGCAAAAAGGTTGGGAGACAACCCAGTTTGTATTCCCCTATGTAAGGCCGAAGCCCTACGGGAAGTGTATGGAAACAAGTCATATAGGAAAGGAATCTGCAGAATTCCCTCCTGTGAATGGAGATCTCACATTCGGTCCTATCGGATAATGCAGTATGCAGCGGCAAATATATAAACAGTCAAGTAAGCAGTAAGCATGATAAGTATTTACATAAAATGTAAAAGTGAACATGCAATCAAGGCAATTCAAGTGTCTAGCTTCAGTAATGTCAAAAGTACGTTTCTATGATACAATAAAGTATTAAAGAAACATGCTGCAACAAACGGAAGTTTCCATACAGTCGATGACATTCACCAATAAGTATCGAAACATATGCAAGTAATTAATGAAATCTGTCACTCACAGTAGTCCGTAGTCAGATAAAGCTTAACGAATTAAGCTGTTCAGTTTACTCTGTCACATCGGCGGGTTCCTGCAGTTCAGTTTCAAGTCTGGCATATTAATGTCAAGTCTGTAACATAATCTATATAACCCTAGTTACACACCCAGGTTATTGTCATTTCTTACTGTCGAGTCTGAGGTAGTTCCTATCGTCCCAAGGTGAGTCTATTCTTATCAGATTAATACGATTCATCTAATTACATATATGTTTATATGGCCTTGAAACAAAGCCAAACGTATTACTTAGCAAGGTGAAACAGGACATACACATTCAAAGGGTTCGTACAGAGTCTGTTAATTTATTTGTGCATATAATAGATATGCATCTTGAAACTTATGATTTTTATCATAATTAAACGATACTTTCAATTTCATTAGGTTGTTTAATAACTTAATCTGATTTAGGAATTTAACTTTGGCTAGGAACAAAATCAGATTCAAATTAAGGGACACAGATTCGAACAATTTCAATTTGAATCTAAGGGAATAGATTCGAATACTACATAGATTCGAAGGCATATAGATTCAAAGACACATAGATTTGAAGACACATAGATTCGAAATTAATTATAGATTCGAACTACTTCATTCGAGTCTATACAATCAAATTCGAAAACAACCAACTCAAGTCAAAGGGAGATAGATTCGAAGGCCATTCATTCGAATCTAGGGGGGTTAGATTCGAGACCCTCATCCTTCGAGTCTAGAAGATAGAATCGAAACAGCAATCATTCGAGTCTAGCTATCAGATTCGAATTCAACACCCTCGAGTCTATACATGAATGTCTCGAATTTGTTCTACTTGTTCATCGATTTTCCAGGTTTTATCAACTAAATATGAACGTAAATGAGGGAAAAATAGTCACTAACCTTCGTCCAAGCTATATCCTTCGACTATAGATGATTTCCAAGCAAAAACATGTCCTAAACGAGAGCAAATCAGCTTCAAATGAAGGGGATATGAGCAAACTCGAATTTGCTCAACAAAAACCGAAATAAAAGTCAGAAAAATGGTCGATTTTACCTTAAATCCGGACGAAATCTAACATGCAATGATAGATTCGTGTAGAGCTCGACGATCTCTAACCGATGGCGTATAAATCACGAGAATCCGACGGATCGTTTTGGAGAAATTCTAGAGAGAAGGTGAGGTTGTAGAGAGAGAGAGAGAGAGAGAGTTCTAGTTTTCCAAACCAAGGAAATGAGGAGGTGATGCTCTATTTATAGAAAATAGAGAAAAATCAGATTTTCTACTGAATTTCCGGAATCGACCAACTTTTATTTCCATCAATCTGATTTGCATTTCAGATGCAAAAAATAGCAAAGGAGTTCTAGATTTGCTATAATTGTCTTTTAGTCATATTTTTATTCATTTTAGTCCGTTTCGTCATTTTCAGTCTTTAATTTGTCAAGTAGCTGAATTTTAATTATTAACTTTATTTCAGCTAATTTTGGGCAATTTTTCATAATTAATTATAACTTAATATAATTAATTATTACAGATTCATATTTTCGGTTAATTACTAATATTTGGATTAAAATTGCTTTATTATCCAAAGTCTGCTGCATTAATTTATATTTAATAAATTACGGGCTGTTACACAGCGGTCCTGAGCAATGCAAGTAATCAAGGAACATGCAGCAGCAGTTGTCCTGTTTCAGCAGTGTCTATAATACGTTCCTGACTTACAATTAAGTAATCAAGGAACAAGCTGCAGCAGATGTGTCAATACAAGTCGGTAACAATCACCAATATGTACCGAAACATATGCAAGTTAGTAATGCAATTTGTCACTCACAGCGGTCCTGAGCAATCCAAGTAATCAAGGAACATGCAACAGCAGTTGTCCAGTTTCAGCAGTGTCTATCATACGTTCCTAACATACAATTTAGTAATCAAGGAACAAGCATCAGCAGATGTTTCCATACAAGTCAGTAACAATCACCAATAAGTACTGAAACATATGCAAGTGAGTAATGCAATCTGTCTGTCGCAACGGTCCTGAGCAATGCAAGTAATCAAGGAACATGCAGCAGCAGTAGTCCAGTTTCAGCAGTGTCTATCATACATTCCTAACATACAATTAAGTAATCAAGGAACAAGCAGTAGCAGATGTTTCGATTCAAGTCAGTAACAATCACCAATAAGTACTGAAACATATGCAAGTAAGTAATGGAATCTGTCACTCAAACCAGTCCTGAGCAATCCAAGTAATCAAGGAACATGCAGCAGCAGTTGTCTAGTTTCAGCAGTGTCTATCATACGTTCCTGACTTACAAATAAGTAATCAAGGAACAAGCAGCAGCCAATGTGTAACAGCCCGTAATTTATTAAATATAAATTACAGCATCAGACTTTGGATAATAAAGCAATTTTATCCAAATATTAGTAATTAACTGAAAACATGAATCTTAAATAGTTAATTATATTAAGTTATAATTAATTATGAAGAGTTGCCCAAAATTAGCTGAAATAAAGTTAATAATTAAAATTCAGCTAAATGACAAATTAAAGACTGAAAATGACGAAACGGACTAAAATGAATAAAAATGTGACTAAAAGACAAATATGCAAATCGGATTGTTTGGGAAATAAAGTTGGTCAATTCCGGATAATTCAGTAGAAAATCTGATTTTCTCCCTATTTTCCTATAAATAGGGCAGCCCTCCTCATTTCTTAGGTTTGGAAAACAAGAACTCTCTCTCTCTCTCTCTCTCTCTCTCTCTCTCTCTCTATAACCTCACCTTCTCTCTAGCTTTTCTTCTAATCGGTTCATCGGATTCTCGTGATTTATACGCCATCGGATAGATATCGTCGAGCTCTTCACGAATCTACCATTACATGTTTGATTTCGTCCGAATTTGAGGTAAGATCGACCCCTTTTCTGTCTTTTGGTTCGGTTTTGAAAGAGCAATTTCGAGTTTGCTCATTTTCCCTTCATTTGAAGCTGATTTGCTTCCGTTTAGGACCTGTTTTTGCTTGGAAATCATGCATAGTCGAAGGTTATAGCTTGGACGAAGGTTAGTAACCATTTCTCTATCATTTATGCTCATATTTAGTTGTTAGAACCTGGAAAACCGATGAACAAGATGAACAAATTCGAGAGATTCATGCTTAGACTCGAATTGTGTGTGGGTCTCGAATCTAATCACCTAGACTCGAGGGTGTGTGTGTTCGAATCTATGTGGGTGTGTCTCGAGTCTGTGTGTGGGATTCGAGTCTATATGGCTTCGAATCTGTCTCAAGAATTTAAAAGCTTCGAATCTGATTCCTTAGTCTCGAAAGTGATGTGAATTTCGACTCTATTAATTAGATTCGAATATGTGTAGTTTCGAGTCTATCTCCTTAGTCTCGAATGAATGCTTGGAACTATGTATGTCTTCGATCCTATGTGTGTATGTTTCGAATCTATAGATTCGAATTAGGCATGGCTCGAATCTAGCTTCCTTAATTCGAATCTGTGTTTGTTCCTAGCCAAAGTTAAATTCCTAAATTCAGATTAAGTGATTAATCAAACTATTGTAATTAAAAGAATAATATGATTATGATAAAACTCACAAGTTCAT